>JAGDQP010001706.1:16126-48805 GCA_022664845.1 Lepisma saccharinum
ATATATATATATATATATATATATATATATATATATATATATACATAGATATCGTACCGATGTCAATAGGTAGATTTTTCTTCGAAATCTACCTAAAATATAAAATTGAAAGTTATCTTTAAGATACATATCAACTGTTTAAGTATATACTATTCCTGAAATATTTTAAGTGGAACAATTAAAAAAGGATAGACATTAAAATATTTAGATATAGTTTAGTTCACACCAATGCAAGTGACCTTACAAACTGTAATTTTAAGGAACATATTGTAAAGTACTTCCGTAGAAGGGTCTGAGAACAAATATTTGGTAAACCATGAATAATTAGATTATTATTATTATTATTGAACTCTGATATAATGATGACCCTAGAAGCAAAGTTATATAAATGACATTGAAATATAAAAAAATAAATCGATGTAATCTTTCATAAATAATCCCAAATACAAGTTAATCAAAATAATTCGTATTCGCTACAAAGATGAATTACGATCCAAAAGGTGTCGTAGCACAAAATGTGAATATTTTGTGTAACTTATGTTTCGAGTTATACATTTAAATGAATGCATTATTATTATTTTTGTATTTCAATGTCATTTATATTCATTTGCTTCTACGGTCCGTAACTCAAATGTCTTAAATTTTAAATTTAAATTCTAGGTTCGACATACGACGGAAACTCTGAAAATATGGAGAAAGATTTATTCATACTAGTAAAGGCTGAATAAGCATCCGTTCTTTAATGTTAGTTGAATAAGCACGTTACTTATAGAATATACATATATCCGTACATAGCTATGAGATCGTGGGAATGTTATTCATAGATGAAATCCAACCAGGAGATTTAATCTTTCCCTATAGTATGTGTTAAAGCATGTCGTGATATGATATAATCATCAGGATAGAGGACACAGTCTATGTACGTAAGCAAGTGAATAAACAGGAACTATATTTTGGGAATTTCAGAATTCCATGTACAGAATCTTTTCACTACCCAACACGTACTCGACCTTGTCTTTTGGTAGATATTCAAGAGTATATCCGGATGACCAACTGATGACTTTCCTGTTGACAAATTTTCACAATATACGAATATTTTTTAAATGTATGTGCAATCTTTTATTGGTATCTACACACGTACATCGCCAGATTCATTTCAGTTTTTCATATCTCTGTGCAGTTTGGTTCTTTCTATTATAATCATTGCATGTTAGATAAAATCCAAGGTAGGAAGGAGGAGCTACTGTAGAGAACGAACGTGAGATGTGTCAGTATATAAACCCATCTATCAGACTTTCTTAGCCTCATCAGAATTTATTTTCTAGGTTTAGTTCTGAAGGAAGTCCCTACGCTCTCGTAACTCGTAACTATGAAGTACCTATGGTGGATATTTCTTGCAAATTTGGCATTTGTGAGTATCTTATTTCTTTTACCTGTAATTGTCGTTATTTTGAGATACATAATTTTCTGTTGGATAAATAATAATTCCTATTTTCTATAGTTAAAAATTCCGTAACATCATTCTTCTATCCGCGGTTCATTTCGAAATGTGGGCCATTTATTATCTTAAAATTTTCGACTTAATACGACCACCTTTCTTTCTCAGTTCTTCAGCTTTAACGGTACATTGTTCTACTGTCTTAGGAGCTCGGTATTCACACTGGTGAATATATTAAGAGGCAGTGTTACTTCGCTAATGGCAGCTTGCAAAATAATAAGCGTCTAATTTAATAATATTGCTTTTCACACGTTCATAGGAATATCATGATTTAATCTCGTACCTTCCTTCCAAAAACAAAAGAAACTCAATAGCGCCTTCAACATATTACGTGGCATCGTAAAGGCAGTTAAGTGAAGACATTATAAGCTATTTTTCTCTCTAAAAATAATGAATATCAAAATTTGGATAAGAAATTTGCATAAAATCATGGGAATTACTTAAAATTTCCTTACCTTTCTTTAAAAAAAATATTTATTTTAGAGAAAACAAAGTTATAGAGGAATACAGTTTACATTATTTCCAATAACAATCGAATCAACATATATTTTAAGTACGTTTTTACATACTTGTATCTGCATTATTTACAGCCCCCCCATATATATATATATATATATATATATATATATATATAATCGACCGTCCCGTTGGTCTAGTGGTTAGCGTTGCTAACTACGAATTGAGGGGTCTGGGTTCAATTCCCGGCGCTACCAAGGATATTTTCAAGGCACGTGGGGCTGGAACGGTGCCCGGGATGGGCGTAAGCCCTAGTGCTGTTAGCGCCCATAAAATTAATTTTTGTCTTATTTTGAACGGTGCCCACCCAGCGTCGTGATGTAATTGGCGAGCTGTAATGAGAAAAAGAGAATGGAGATCTCCCAACCCGTCTGGTCAGCGTGGGAGCGCTAGACCAATCTTCTTCCTCCGGGGAGAGGCCTCATCCAGTAGTGGCTCGAATATGGCTGTGATTTTTTTACCTATGTATATCATCATATTCAGTCGTTTTCTATCCTCTGCTAGATAAAGACATCCAACTTTTCTTTCCACATATCTCGATCTGCTGATATCCTCATCCATGTAGCTCCTGAAAAACGCTTGATTTCATCTACCCATCTTGCATTTGGACGTCGTGTCTGTCGTTTCTTTTCTATAGGAATCCACTGTAGTACATTTGTCATCCACCTTCCACCTGTTCGTCTAGCTATGTGACCGGCCCATCTCCCCTTCATCTTCTTCGCAGTCTTGGTTATATCCTCTACCTTAGTTTTGAGCGAAACTTTTCATTTGTCTTATTGTCCTCCCTAATTATTCCTCGCATGCATCCCTTCATTGGTCTTTGTGTGGCTCCTAATCTTTGAGTTTGAGTTGTTTGCGCATTCAATGTCCAAGTTTCAAACCGTATATCATTACAGGTTAGATACATTGATTATAAATTTTACGCATGAAACACATTGGTAAAGCATGAATTTCTTGTGATGGTGATAGTATCACCAAAATATTCATGTTTACAGACCCGACTGCTTCTTGGAAGCAGTGTTTCCAATGGAGAATTTGATTCGAAGACTATAATAGGTCTTTTGAATTAGAAAAAGTGTATGCGAAGTACGAGATAGATACTAGGCTTGTTGAGATCCGAACTTTTTGATATCCGGACTTCGGACTCTTTTTCGAACTTCTAAAAAAAGTCCGAATCCGCGGACCATTTTGTCGGACTGTCCGAATCCGGACTCGGGCTCTCCTAATCGGACTCGGACTTTTTGTTCGGGCTCGGACTGTCAGAAATCGGATCTGCGATCGAACTTACTCAGTTAAACCCTGAATGCCTCTATTTAACTAATTTAATAACAATTATTATTAAATTTATGTCATCGGGACTGTCACCAACACTCACTGTCACCTAACTTCGAGAGTTTTTGGAGATGCGCCCCCTTTATCGTAACCAAACTCTCCAGGGGGCTGAGCCCCATGGTGCAAATCTTCCTCCAAACTCTCTCCGCGGGGCTGCTCCCTATAGTGAAGGTTTTCTGATTTGCCTTCTCGTTGGTGCAGTGTGAATAAAAATAGCAACAGTAGTCGGGACTGTAGCGAATACTCTCTTGCGCGTGGAATGCTGCGACCCGAACTTGGGGATTTTTTAGAGTTGTGCCCCCTTTATACTAACCAGACTCTCCGGGAGGCTGCACCTCCATGATGTAGATTTTTCCTCATACCCCCTCGAGGACCTGCTCCTCATTGGGAAGTTTTGCCCCATTTATTGTAATCTACTCGTGATGCTACACCCTCATACCAAATTTCGTTTCTTTAGTTTCAGTGGTTTGGAAAATGCGTTTTGGGGCGGCCATTTTAGATCAAGATGACGAATTTTCTTCTTATTTTATTGTGAGCTAGTCGTGTTGGTACACCTTCATACCAAATTATTTTCCACACCGTTTGAGCTAGAGAGCTCAAACGGTGTGGAAAATGATTTTTGAGCGCTCATTTTGAATCCAAAATGGCGACTGGTATGATAACTTCCTACACGGATCTAATATCTGATCATGTGCCAAAAATAGTTCCAATCGGTCAAACCGTTTTGGCGTGATGCTCACGCTCAACACTTTCAGTTTATATGCGTATAAAGATTGTTAAATTATACATAGGCATATTACAAATTATGAAAATAAAATCTTATAAATGAATTGTTTTCACGCTTCGAAAAAAAAAAAAATGACAGAGTAGTGTTGATTTAGTGCGTTAGTCGGTACTATTGGTAAATAAGAGTAATCTATTGATTTTAAGAGATCTCTGTGTGAAGGCTGGGGGATAGAAGAGCATTTTTTTTCTTTATTATATCAAAAAAGTGGCGTTATTGCACTTATGATATATCGCTTGATGCATCCCACCTATTTCCAAGCGTAGTTTTTACTTCAAACTCTGCATATACGTAGTCAGTGATTCCCCCCCCCCGCGCTTGTTATGGTGTCACCCCGCAAAATCTCAAGAGCACCCCGAACTTTAAAAATTTACGGTCAAAAAACGACAGAAAACGTGCAAATCTCCACCTACACACTCCCAATTTTGACTTTACACCCCAAAAACTGAAAATTCTGGCGGAATCCCTGTACGTAATTCACAGGTATCTCTGCAGGGTTAATATAATGTAGCTAAAAACAAGTAACACTTATATCTGATATAAAAATAAGGATATTTTAATTGTCAACTTTTTGTAAAGTGTTATTTACAGCAGATGAAAAGTACTAATGTATCTTGGCTTTATTTTAGCAATCCTTAAAAGGATCGTCAATATAAATTTTCTCAATTTATTTCCGCTCCACAGCCAAATCATCAACGAGGAGAGCCGATCATCGGAAATTGATGACCAAAAGTAATTTTTCAGTCTTTCTAGAACAGAAAGAAGTATTCGTTAGAGGCAGTGGTGATCGGCAGTGACAAAAATGTCCAATGACAAAATAAGAATAAATAGCCGATTAAAGCAGCCTTCTATACTGTGAACACATCATATTGAGCTCAGTGTCTTCAGGTGGACACCATCAAACAATCCGGATTCAAGTCCGGCTAGAGGCAGAAATGTTGAATCCACTGATACTAAGGCAGGCTAGTAAAAGTAAGAGTTTAAGTAAATGAAGTCTCATCCAAATAAGAAAAGTAGCTTCGTCTTCTGGGTAATAAAAACTCTACAAGAACTCAACCAACTAACTCAGGACATTCTGCGTGATGTCACAGGCTATGCAAACATTATGGCGGGAAAAAACTTATAATGATGTAAGCCCACAAGTTAAATAAAAATTGGATCTACAGATCGAAATATGCAAAAAGATCTACATTGAACGCATAAAACTGGTGAAAACAGAGCAAAGACAATAGCAGTGGACTTCCTCTGAATAAAAAAATTCATTTCTCAGGGAGAAGGAAGACAAAACTTATCAACAAAAGTTTAAAATGCAAGGGCTTCCTTAAGGCAACCACACCTTTTCAGTAAAACCAGATCTTGTTAGACAAATGAAATTCTACTACCAAAACACGTAACACCCAACATTGACTCACCTTCAGAACTGATATGTTCTCAAACCTAAACAAAAATTAGAACTTAAAATTCCCTTTCGAATTAATATAAATAAAACGTTCTAATCTGGAATACTTGGTAATTCTGTCTGCAGTTACGTATAGACTTTGGGCGCACTGAGATATGGAACAAAGACTGCCCACTAATATATATACATCCAGTCCAACCAATATATACAGTATATATATATATATATATATCCAAGGAGAAATATAAAAACGGATAGAGTTAAAATGGCCCGAAAGAACTAACCGTTTAGGCAGATTTTTGTGAGACTGGTGCCAAATCAATTACTATAACAGACAATTAAAATTCATTAACCGACACACATTGCTTAGCGCGTTACAAGTAGTAGTTTTAGTTATAAATTGTGTTCCGAACTCCTACAAAAAATCGAAATTTGATAAAATAAAAGCATTTTACATTACATTTCAGTGTGTTTTTATGTCGGTTTGACTTGTCTTTCCTGAGAAGTTTTTTTAACGTTTTTGTGCGTTTATATTCTCAAATCCAGGGGAAAATCCCCCCCCTCCGCTCTCCCTTATGCCACCTGTGCTAAAACGGTTGTTTCGCATTGGCAGTGATTGCCAATAAGCAACAAACAATTGATTCAACCAGGACTAATAGAAGTGTGGGGTGGGTCATGGTTCAACAAACCCCTACAACGTATGTGAGATGCTAGATGAATAACATACCGGGCCGCTTTCACTGTCGGAAGGTTTCTCAAGAAACGGAAACAGATTCCCCAGATTCGAATTATAACTTTCAATTTACCATGCTTCCTTTGTGGAGGATGGAAAGTGAACAATTTTCTCTCACTCTCAATCTCCCTCTACCGTAGCCATGCCTTGCGTGGAGGGATGGGAGAATGCAACAGCAAAAAAACGCAATAAAATAAAACTTGGAGACAATGATCAAATGTGGGCAGGAAAAAAATGTGTTGAATGAATATTAACAATCACAGAAACCTCTTATGTTGGGACACAAGTGCTTCTGTTATTTCACGCTTCATCTCTTATTCTAAAACAATGTTATTCACTTTCTATTGCATTGTGATGTCTCACTTTGAGTAAAGGCAATTTTCCGTCGTTTTTTCTTTGAAAAAGAAGCTGCTATTCACCAACAATATCAGTTTCTCTTTTACGCATAACAGAAAGGGAGGAGTTCTTTGTCAATAGTAACTTTCGTTCTTCCACTCGATTAAAAAAAAAGATTTCTGGCACCCATAAAATTTTAGGAAAGATAGCAATAACTGCTGTTGTGCTTGAGAAACAGGGGGGTATGTATGCATGTGTACCTAAACCCCTACTTTTGTCATATTATGCTGTTACGCAAATTTCATGTTTCCTTCGACATTTTCATTTCCCTGAAGGGAGCATGCGGCTACATTTACACTGCAAAAGAAGAGTGGAAGAAGGAGGGAGTGGAAGAAAAGAGGAACCAGACCTTTTTTCAGTATCGGCTTTTAGCAAAGACACTACAGAGCACAGACAGAATCCCACTGATGCAGAGAAAAAAGAACTGGGGGTTCTTTTTCAACCTGTTTTCTTCCAAACTCGGACTCGGACTGTCCAAAATCGGACGTTCGAAATCGGACTTTCTGTTCGGACTCGGATTGTCCGAAATCGGACTTCGTTCGGACTCGATATGTCCGGATATTTTATCGGACTCGGACTCTAAAATGTCCGGACTTCGGACAGTTCGAGTCCGACGGACAACCCTAATAAATACGTTACTTGATTTGCTATTAATGAAAGAAATATGAAAGAGCCTTTATTTTTTGCATTTTAATGGATGATGTATGACGCAACGTACGTCAGACAGTGGTCTCATTTGTCTTGGAATATCGTGTTGGACATTGTTCATTGTTGTTCTTCGAAGGTAATCACATTACGTTGCCAGGGCTTAGCATGCCGTACTACTAACCAAAATGTGACGAGATCGAACCCCGTTCAGGCCCATTGAAGAAAAAAACACAAAGTATTTTTCGCCAGGTCGTGGGCTCAATACCAGCATCCGACCATACTGACTGAGACACGCTAGGCAAATGCTGGGATCGCACCCTCAACTTTGGCCCTGGCAGTTACCTTCCTGCATCATCTCCCCTCCCCTATTCCAACCTGAAGTCCATAAATTAATTCAAGTCAGTTCAATGATCACTAAACATCATCGGATGAGGAAGTAATTTCCACTTGCGAAGCGGTGTAATATCCCTAACACAAAGAAAATGAAAACACGGAATGTGCAAGAAGTTAGCACGTTTGCTTTCTATGTGCGTGGTCACGGGTTCAATTCCCGCTGCAGTTCATTGAACGGAGTGGTTCGGAGCCAACTTTACCAACAATCGACTGTCAGTCCATTGAAGCTCGATTAGGAAGTTAACAACAAATTAATGAATCATTTGAAAATTATGGTTGTGTAATTCCACGGAAAATATTTCTCCCAAAATCTGCAACATACACTTCCAGACCCAGAGCATTAGACTAATATTTTACCCCCGTTATGTGCAATAGACAAGAAGGGAGGTGTTGCTTTGATTACCACGCTAATCCTGTATTCTATATAAACAGATACACCAAATAAACTGACTTGTACGTGTGTTGCAATCCGGCGGCCGTTCACATCGCTTTTTGATACTTCTTGAATATTTTTAATTTGTTTTTTAGACTTTTGATATTTTCTGGCTCAGGCCAGGATAGAGTAGGGTAGTAGATGTGACAAACAGTCGGACAGAAGGTACTATTCCGGTATTTTCCTGGTGTGACTGACGAGAAAGACTGGGAAAACTTCAGTCAGGGTGGTCGGTCACTAATTGATTGAATTGTTATTAACGTCCTAAATGAGCTGGTAAACTACTATGAACGGGACGTACAGTTTTAACGTGAGCTCCAAACTACTTGTGTCCCTCTCGGGACCAATTGATTACAAGGCACGTAGCGTTACCACTCACCCACCGGGGACACTCGGTCGCTGGTATTTCTAAAAACAAAAAATCTCAAGTATCATTCACACTCACGTTACCATTATTACTTCAACTATTATTATTATTATTTAGATAATTAATTATATCTACCTGTTTCTACGTCTTAGAAGACCAAATTTCTCCCTTTTTTAAGGGACGACAATTCAATAAAAAACCTTAAAATAGTATAAACTCATTGTGAAAATGTAACTTCCTTTGTATGTTAAGATTCTATATACTTTTCGTTTCGAAAGTTACACGATCAACGCTAAAAAAATACTCAATAATAGAGACTTCACGGGAAAACGATCATAGGATATATAGATGATTGTCAATCTTAACTCCAAATTGCCGTTTCAAGATCTTGTAAATGCCTTCTTTGAGATCTACAAGAATTGTAACATCTTGTAGATTTCAAGGACAGCTACCTGATAATAGGGATGAGGAAAATCAATAATTAAAAATAAATTTTTAGTTTTCGATTACTTGTATTTTATTATTGTTAACAAAGTTTTCTGTCAGCTACTTAATATTTTCCTTTTTTTTTTTTTTTTTTGACTATATGATCGTTTTTCCCCAAGCGTAATTATTTGCATTTATTGAAGAATACATTTCCATGCATTCTTTATATAAATACACCAATATTCTAAAAGAAATATATAATCGGTACTATAATTAATTAACATTACCTGATAATGTATTTTTATTATCGTTATTATTATTGAAATCAATAACTCTAATATCTACTTCCCTTTCATTGCAGGTACTTGCAAATCCTGCTCCCTATAAAGGTAAGTGATGGTCTAAGCTTTATATTATTATCAAGTACTAAAACCAACTATAAACTGGGATAAATAGTTTCATAAAATACGGTGAACCAAACATTTCAGATGAGAGAAATCATTTTAACTAGTATTAGACTTTGAGAAAAAGTTGTTGAATAACCAGATGATTTCAATTTAAAAAATCTATTGGTGCCTGTAAAAATAAACTTTACTTAAGATTCGTTTTTGCACGTAAGTTCAATCTCTACCGCTAGATGGAAGCAGTATTCCCGACTGGTATACCATCTGTTGAGCTTTCTCATAAGTTGATGACAAAGAGTGGAACTTACTGCACTTTGGCTTCATTTTATAACGTTATCCAAGTTGGCTGTAAAAGGTTTTAACATAAAAGAAGCAAATTTATTATGTAATACCAACTAATAGGACAAAAGTTTACAAAATTTATTTCTATTTTGCAGAAGAAGAGGGTGCGGAAGTTGAAAACTTCAGGGTAAGAAAATATTTTGATATAATTATTAGACACTATTAAATGACACTTTATAAGTACTTCAAATTCTTTACATCCTTCGCTATTACAGTCCCCCCCCCCATATTAATTGTTAACCATGTGTACTTTTCATTACTCCCGTTAGTGTAAAATATCTCTGTTTAGCTTCATTAATAATATATAAAAAGAGACTTACCAAACACACTGTACAAAAGAACATGTGTCAAGGACCCAGCAAACTAAATACCGACCGTTCGGGCCCCGACTATTTGGGGAAGATCGGCACCGATCCATAAATGGGGTTTGGTCGTCGAAGAACCATCCGGGCCACCGTCGGTCACACGACTTGCCGGCATACAGGAGAAACCCGTCCCAGCCCCGCACGCCGACGTCGGATCCTTGTCCCAATTTTTCAAAACAACCGGACGTTTTCCCGCACGTTTGTTCCGACTTTCGATTCCCGCACGTTGGTCGTTGGGCTGTATTTGATTTTGTCGATTCGAGCAGTGGACCGTCACTTCACGCAACAGCAATAACAATAGCATTCCTTCTAGGGACGCTTTCCATTGTTGAGAATACATAAATATACTTACCTTTATTCTTCTTACAGATTAGAGTAATTTCCTGTACTGTAGAGTAAGAAGTCGATTCAAATTCTCCGAAATTGTAACCCGTCTCCGATATATTTGATTTGATTCAGGATAGCATTGGTAACACGGCATCTGCTTGTGAAGTTATGGCTTCAAATTCACTCGTTCCTATATTGTTTTTACTGCAGTATTGAATATTGCTTTCCCACGTAGCAATTTTTCACAGACTCAAATCTCAATCAAGCTGCCTTTGACAAAGTGCGAGAACTTATGCAAGCTTTACTAAACAAGCCAAAAGGTTTAAATAATATTACATTTAGCAGTCTAGTTATTAAGAAACAAGGTTGAAATAGCTTTAACAGGACATGTAAGAAAAACAATCAAATGTGCTCTTTTAAATATATCAAAAACGTTAACTTGGATGGGAATCGAACCGAGGTCCTCTGGAGCACTGATCCAATGCTGTAGTTTAGTTTTAATAATATATTTTCTTGACACAAAACAGAACACCAAATCTACACAGTTTTCTTCACAACTTACAACCAATGCTATGTAGTTTATGCTAGTTGGAATTTTACTCCACTGCAATTATAAATACTACTTCAAAGTGTTCTCTAAATGATTTCATTTTGAAGTCAAAACGACTACCCAGAAATATCAGTAAAGAATCTCGTCTCCCACTTCTACGCACAATTCTTTAATCCAGGAATGATAAAGGTTGTTCTATTTAAACCAGTACATAATCATGCCTAACCTACTTCAAGCACTACAGTACTAACTATTCTTATAGCGATGTTTTACACAGTTAACAACAGCAAGCAAAAAGACAGATCGTGCAGTAGGAGATACAAAGAACAAATTTATTCTTCTTAGAGACAATGGTCTATCAAAAAATAGTATATGGAGAAAATGTAACAGAAATGTGACCCAGACAACACCATGGATCACATAAAGTTTTGCCTCCCTAAATATTTCAGAACAAATTGTAAAAAGAATTATAAAATAAAACATTGTTTAATGCTAAAATCCGAGCAACAAATAAGGACAAAAGGCAACCCCCTCCAAAATTCAATAATAATAAATATAAAAGTGAAAATCCCGACAAAGAGAGGTAGCAGCCTTGTCCTATCTCACGATACAATCTCGACCTAGAAGCGGCTGTGTCTAGCAGCCTCTAAAACATGCCACCCTTCGAAATGACAATTCCGAATCCACCTGACATTGAAAATATGGAAAGAAAAACTCCGAATGGTGGAATAGTTTAGTCCAGGATTTCCCAAGTTCGCGACTTAATTCTACGGCTCACTGATACTGTTAAGTATTTAAGCAGGTAAATATAATTTCTATTGGTTCTATTTAAAACATTTAGCATTTACTATAATAAATATCCAAACACAACAAAACTGAAATAATGAAAATATCAAATAACAATACAAATTTAATACGAAATATAACACTCACGTACACGCCCCCTCATTGCTGATTGATGGAAAGAATATTCTCTCATTAGAATTCAAGTAAGAAATAAGTATATCTAAGCATCAACCAATCTCGAATATATTCCAATTACACTGTCATAGAAATTGACAATCAAACAGAACTGATCAAGCATGAAATGGCGACTTATGAAGGAGCCGATCAAAACAAATAGCACCCACAGCCAAACCCACTCTAACTACTGTAGTAAAGAACTGATGAGTAACCATTATACACAAAACTGTGAACCAAATCATAATGGTAGGGTGTTCTCTATTTCTATTACGCAGAAACAACGAGATTTGACAGAACAAAAAATAGAAGTTGCACAAAATTACGATAACAGCTAAACTGCGTGCCAATCTCAGTTACGACGCGAACATTCACACCTACCCAGAAGGCAACGGGCAAAGCGGGACGATAGTATAGAACAGTTGACAAACAAGTTACGCAAATTAAGTGACTATTTGATTTTCTTTTTACAATTGAGTTACGAAAAGAAAGAGATTATTTATAAAATGACTAGAAGTGAAAAAAGAGGAAATCTGTAACAAATGAAATTTGTTACAAACATTAAAATTCAGGAAACAACAGGAAAATATTCCTGATGTGTATTATGCTACTGTCTTCTCTCAATTGTAATATGTTTTTCTTACACTGCAACAATCAACAGATACATGTATCTTATATTTTTATTGTGTGAAGATCTACAACGAAGCAAACTTCAAATACAGAAAATACGTACTCATTAATTCACATATTACAACAATTATGAAAACAGTACCTGAAAATTATACCTATAAACAATCACTAGATAACACAAGGAGAATAATGCAATTAAGAGAACGAAGTGACTGATCATCTTAGAAGTTACAGTCACTACATCCTTAAAAATTAATTGGTATCCTCAGAGAATGTCGTGCTAAATTCTGAAGACAGATTCTGAAAGATGTCTCTCGGAGCCCCGATTTTTATATACATTTTCTTTTTATTCCTTTTTAATAATTTCACTTCCTTACTTACTTCTCTATCGCCTACGGAGCTCGCAAGCTCATCGCCGCAGAAACAAACGTTCTCCACAGGATTGTACCCACAGGGGCAGGATCAAGCCAGTTTCATCACAAACACTCACTTCTCGAAGATTCCTTCTAATATTGTCCTCCCAACGTCGTCTTGAACTTCTCTTCCGGCTTTTTAACAAGGGTAGGATATAATCTTCGTTTTTCCCTCATCCGTCCTGCCCACTTTAGTCGTCGCGATTCCATTACTCTTACAATATCTAGTAAATCGTACAGTCTGTGGAGTTCTTCATGATATTGTCTTCTTCATTCTCCAGCCATCTCGTCCCGTTTCAACCCGTATATCTTTAATTTGTGTTCATCTGCTAAGGTCGTACTCCCAACTTTCGCAACCATAAATTATTACCGGTAGAATAACCGTTCTGCATATTTTCAATTTCAACTTTCTTGATATTAATCGCGATGCTAGAAATGTTTGGACTGAATAGAAACCTGCATTTCCCGATACTAAACGACTTTTTATTTCTTGTGTGACCTCGTGTTTGGTTGTTACGTATGATCCCAAGCATTTAAATTTGTTTACTTTCTCAACGTTCTCATTCTTAAATGTTTTCTATCAATTTCCGTTATTCCCTGTGCTTCGACTTGTTATGTATTTTGTTTTATCTATGTTTACCTGAAGACGTATCTCATCGCACGCTCCTACTAAGATATTGGTGTTACTTCGTAGTGCATCTATATCTTTCCGTACTAAATCGACATCATCCGCGTATACGAACAGTTGGTTCAAGCCATTCATCGTTAGTCCTCTTTTGACCTCTTTTATTTTCAAAATCGCATATTCTAAAGCAAAGTTAAACAGTAGTGGTGACAAGGCCTTGCCTTGTTTCAATCCGTTGCAAATCTTGAAACTATCTGACATATTATTACCTACCCGTACCCTGCTTATGGAATCGCTGAGACACATCCTCACTAGTTGAACAAACATTTTCGGAATTCCAAATCATACTAGGATATTGTATAACTTTTCCCTTTTGGTAGAGTTATAAGCTATCTTAAAATCAATGAATAGCTGGTGAACAGTCCCATTGTTTTCCCATTTCTTCTCCAAGATTTGAATCAAGGCGAAAATCTGGTCCATCGTGGATTTATTTTGTCTAAATTCACATTGGTGATCTCCAATTATTTCACCTGTGTATACGCTTAGGCGAGTTAGCAGTATATTACTCAATACTTTGTCACATGTTGGGAGGAACGAGATTCTGTGGTAATTATTACAGTCCGATTTATCGCCATTTTTATAAACCGTAACTATTATTGAGGTTTTCCAATCTTTCTTAATCCTGTTCTTGGAGCTTCCTGAAACAGTCCTAATCCGGAGATCCGAATGAGGGACTAGTTTACCTCCGGAATATTTTACCCCAGGAGAATCCATGAACCATATATTACCATTTCTTCACATGCTTTAGCAGTGTAGAGTTGTCAGCTCTACGACCTCGCAATAAGGGTAAACATTAAAATGTCGTCCTCTGTCCATCTCTGAGCCTTGCAGATGTCATTCATCTTAAGCCTCAGGGTGGTAATGGTGAAGCTTCACCATTATATTATTGCTCGTGGTTATCTTCCTCTATCCTTTGTAGATCCCTCTACTAACTGCAAGACAGGAGTACTGGTTTTGGTTCGCCCCGAAATATTTCCTTTGCCCACCATATCTGGTCAGCATTCCCCTATCCCTCACTTGGGTAGGCACCTGGTGGGAGACCGGTTTCACAGAAAATTCTTCTCAATTTCGAAGCTTCATTCCCACTTGAGATGCTAGTTCTTATCATCATCCGTGAACAGTAATGTCACTCTATACACTCCTCGAGCCATCTTCCCTGACGGGGCTTCCTCCTGAGGGGTAGTGTACGACTGGATCACAAGCTTGGGAGGGTAAGTAAGTACCCACCATATGAGTCATCCGCTGGATCTCCGATCCTGTATGTTTATTGTATGTATTTCAATCCATGATCAATTTCATGCTGAGCAATGAAGTCGATTCGGATTTTGTAGGAAATTCTTTCTCTGAACCGAATATCTGTTTCTTGAGTTGTGATAAATCTCCCGTGAGGTCCAGCTCGAATGCAGGTTATCCAGGACAGCCAAAGGTTAGCTTTTTCACTATTACTTTGCGTGGGTCATTGGGATCAACAATTATTTTCTCTCCGTCGCTTCGCCCAACAAAGCATCCTTGTACTTTCGAAGACTCTCGGTCCGTTGCAAGGACCTTCTCCATATATTTTTTTCTGGGAGAGGCTTATGGGTAGAGTCTACAGCCTGTGAACCGGGTTTTTCCAGAGGTTGACTGCCGGATCTGCTATACTTTCCTTGTGTATTTGGGTAAAGTTGTAAATAATACTATTAATGTGATTCATACTACACACAACTTCCTTCCCCTACATTAATTCACAGACTCCTACAGTCATGAGACCAAGGATCGACTTATTGCACTTTCCAAGCTCTATTTATAGTTAGTCCATCAGTTTCACAAAAGATGGTTGAAGTAAATGGGTGGAACTGCCGGAGATTAGTTTCATAGGTGAAATGGGTCACCAGGTCGATCATTCAGGGCAAGTTCTGGATCGGTTCTACGCTTGAGATCCGGGCTGACCCGGTGACCCAGAGGGTAAGCACAGCTTTTAACTATTTCCTTGCGTTTGAACAGTGTTTCCTTCAAGGGGTGACCAGGCTCCTAGACGTTACCATCAGATTTCGAAATATACGACGCCGAAAAATTCCGTTCATTATAGTTGCCACATCGGGTTGCCGGGTGACCTATGTTCGGGTCAAGCCGGATCATTCTGATTAGCTTATGACGTAACATTCGTAGCACATGATGGGACTTCTTCGCCCTAAGATCACACGACAATACAATGAAATAAAATTCAATTTCATTTCAAGTTTTAAAAACCTGATTTAGACTAGTTATAAGAACCAATTGTCCTAAGAAGTTTGTTTCATGCTCGGTTATCAGTTCAACACAATATCAAGTTTAACAAGATCAAAACAAGCGACTGACAACCTTTTTACAAGCCAACATGCTATGTGGGTTATCTTTTCTAATGTATATTATCATGACTTTTACTTCCACTTTCTGTGATAGAATACTACGAGAAACTTCATGCTATGGTAACAATGTTTAGACAATGTCTGTTTTATTTCTTCAAAACCGTGCTTCTCTCGATTATGTGCTTTTATCACAGCTTATCAGCTTATCCCATTATTCCAGCAAGCCATACTTTACACGCTGTCGTTACATATGTGTCCAATATTGTGAACACCCAGTATATACATGTATTCCCCAAAGTTTCTCCACTCGGTTCACTATGTTCCTTTATCTTAATTGTGCCCTTTAACCGTATATTCATTAGAATAAAATACATTTTTAATAAAATCAACTTTATCCTGAGTTAACAACACCACAGATGGCGAGCATATTCATGATTCCGAGCGCTACAGTACGTTTCGCTATCATTACTTCAACGATTATAAAGATATTAAATTTAGATTTGAGTACTGATAGACCGTCATATAATTACTGTGTAGCTCAGGTATACGAAATATCATCATGCTATACCAGATGGCTTCTTTATAGTTGAACCGATTTTGTGCGACTATATGAAGGGTTTCAAGACAGAGACGACTAACCCATACTCAATAAGGATGCGATTACCAATTGAGGAGCATGTGCTAACAAACGTCTATGTGCTACCTTTTAAAGTGCCACATAGACTTTGGTACGCTCACACACCTCAATTCATCGCGTACATCTGACTGTGTGGGTTAGTTGTCTCTGGCTTGAAACGTCCGCCATTTGAGTACGTAGGCAAAGTCAAGCCGTTCGAATCACGAACAGCTAGCTATGACTCAGAAATCCCTCCCAATGAAGTCTCGACCATCGTAAGGGCCTCTTTTCCTTCAATTGTCTACCCACGATAGAATATAATCTTCATTTCCCCCATCTGAGCTACGTGGCCTGCCCATCTTAGCTGTCATGATTTCATTATTCTTATAACATGTGGTGAATCCTATAGTCAGTGGATTTCTTCATCACTGTAAACCATCAGGCGTGTTAGTAGCAGATTTCTAAAAATCTTGAAAACATTTTTGGAGTAACGAGATTACGCAGAAATTATTACAGTCATACTTATTGCCTTTTTCATAAATCGGAAGTGATAGTGAGGTTTTCGACTCCTTTGAAAGTTTCTCCTTTCTCCGTATAATACTTACAAATTGATGAAGATCCTAGACTAATATCGTTCCTCCCGCTTTAATTAATGCAGCTGGGATGTTCAATTCTTGATGATCTGAATTTTTTTCACTTTATTGTCATTTCGATGTCACGAGGTTTAGGTGTCCAAGATTCCGTCGAATATATTTCAGTTCCACTGTCTGTTAACTGGTGTACACATTAAGTTCCTTGTCGAAATAACTTTTCCATACATCGAGAATTTTAGACGGATCCGTTTAAAGATTTCCACGTTAATGTTTATTGTCCTTTATCTCGGCTGGCATCCCTCTCTTAACGAATTTATTCCTTCGATATAGACATGATATTAGCGCACCCGTATGAGCGTTAGTTAATAGGGCAGATATAGAGTTCGTCCTGTCTGTCCTCCTTCCAGATCATAGCAACTACAAGTTCAACAGAGTTGAGCCATACACCGTTGGATTCGTCATGATCCCAAACGATGGTTAAAATTCTAACTTTGTCTCTAAAACTGACAGGTCCTTTTCATTTACTTAGTTTTCTCCATTTTTCTTATGTATTGGTCACCCTCCTAGATAACAGTAACTACAAGATGAACGATACACCGTTGAATTCCTCATGGTCTAAAATGGTGTGGAAAATTATAATTTTGTCTCTAAAACTACCAGATCCTATAGAATAGCTTAGTATTCTCCATGTTGTCCCTCCTAGATCTCAGTAACTACGAGTCCCACGGAGATGAACCATACACCGTTGCATTTGTAATGATCTCAAACCATAGAACATTTAATCACATATTAAAACTGGCAGGTCCTTCCAGTTGTTTAGTATATTCCACTTGAGCCCCTCCTAAATCTCAGTAACTACAAGTAACACAAAGATGATCTATGCACAGTTGGATTCCTCATGGTTCGAAACGGAGTGGAAAACTATGAACGTGACTCTAAAACTGGCAGGTCGTTTAGAATCGCTTAGTATTCTCCACGTGACCCCCCCCCCCCCTTGATCGTAGAAACCACAAGTCCCACAGATATGAACAATACATCGTTGGATTCCTCATGGTCTGAAACGGTGAGTAAAATTATCAGTTTGACTCTAAAACTGGCAGGTCCCTTTGTGTCGCTTAGTATTCTCCATTTGTGCCTCTCCTGTATCTCAGTAACTACAAGTCACACAGAGATGGGCCATACACCATTGGATTCGTAATGGCTCGAAACTGTGGAATAACCAACAACTCTGACCCTAAAACTGACAGGTCCTTTTAATTTACTTACGTAGTTTTCTCTATTTTTCTTATGTATTTTCACATGGTATGTTAATCCCCCTCCTTGATCTCAGTAACTACAAGATGAACTATACACCGTTGGATTCCTGATGGTCTGAAACGGTGGGGGAAACTATCAGTTTGGCTCTAAAACTGACAAGTCCTTTTGAGTCGCTTAGTATTCTCTATTTGTGCCTTGCCTCTTCTATATCCCAGTAACCACAAGTCCGATAGAGAATATCTATACATCGTTGGATTCTTTATGGCCAGAAACGGCGAGGAAGAATATGAATGTGACTCTAAAACTAGCTGGTCCTTTTGAATCGATTAATATTCTATATTTGTGCCCCTACTGTATCTCAGTAACTACATGTTCGATAGAGATAAGCCATACACCGTAAGTATAATCATGGACACCGGTGAGAGAATCTATGACTTTGACTCTAAAGCTGACAGGACCAGGCATCCGCTTAATAATCTCGTTTTGTCCTGATAACTTTGAATCTTTCTTTTGGATACGTTATAAAATAATTTGAATTTATACGGGGGGCGCTTTGGTTTTGTCTATAATAAAAACCATTACTTAGCTTGTTTGAATTATTATTTTCCTCGATTTCCTGAATTTTCTGCGTAAAAGTTTGAAGCATTTTGTTTCTAAGATTGCGAGTGACCTGAGATTTCATGCTACTGCAGTGATTCGAATTTATTGCTTAGCCATCGCCACCTCTCTCGTTTTTCTTCCTCATGTAACTTAAGGATTCTTCATCAAACTAAGGTTTGTTTTTATACCCTTTCTTAACACCTGTAGCCTACGTTCTTTCGCTGCGTCCTCCACTGTATCATGAATTGCCACTGTCATGTTGTTTACATCAGTTTTATTATTATTATATACCTTATTATTACACGAGTTGACTTAGATTTGGAAATTATTTGAGACTTCAAGTCTGATAATCTGCTTTAACGCTGGAATTCTCTCATCACTTTACCGCGAATTTCAGTTGTTTTTATCCTATGCTTTCCATCTTCGCGATGCGCAACTCTCTCTCTCTCTCACTTTTTGTGATCACTAAGCAATGGTCAGTGTTACTTTCTACCCCTCTGTAAGCAATAATGTCCATTCCGTTGGCATGGCTTCGTCTATCCACTAATACGCAGTCGATCTGGTTGTGTTTTGCCATTCGGAAATCTCCCTAAATCTCTGTGTTCAAAGTATAAACCTCTTTACTATTAGGTTTTTCGAAGTCGCGAAAATTCTCAGTCTTAAACCTTTGTTGTTCCTTACGTTGTGAAGACTGGATTTGCCTGGTCGAAAAGTTTGCCACTTAATTCTCTTTAGTGCTCTGTAAAAAAAAGGTACATTTTTTGGAGGACTCAGCTGCAAAGTGAACAACGACTTCTCTGTTATATCCACGGAGTACACGAAGGAGAAGAGAAAATTAATCTTATTTATATCACATATATTTCATAATGTGGAGTAACGGTTTCCAGAGTCTAGCCCTACAAAAATGCCACAACCATATTTTTTCGTTATTGTTATTATTTGAGATAACGAAAGTGGTCTCTGTCTAAATTATCAAAATGCCATTCCAAAAAACAGCAAAAAACGCAAACATGCTTGTAACGCAAGAGCACACAATAGAAAATAATAAAAGCTGATTCAGTGGGTGGAAAAGAATGGACTATGCATTGTTTTTCCGACACTACCGAATAAGGGCACTAACGAAGTGAGTACCTGTTTGAGGCAATCGGATGTTTTACTGTCATATGCTAATGCAAGCGCCGAAGAAGGGGCGTTAAGAGGAACTATCATATCAACATGCACGGCAGTGCATGAGCCAAGTTCTTCACGTCAGAAAACGTCAGCACTACCAGAAGCATGTTATACAGGAACAAGAGTTTATGGCAAAATCGACGATTTGGGGGCCCCGTAAGAAACAAGATGTTAAAGATAGGAATATGAGCTTTTGCCGTTAAGGAGATATGGTAAATATGTGCAGATGTACAAAATTTCATATTCGTATCTCAAACTATGTTCTAGTTGTGGACCCCTGAAATTGCACATTTTAGGCTAACTGACTCACTCACTCATTCACTGACTTACTCACTCACTCATCATATTGTTTAGGGTGTTTGGAGTAAGCTATAAACGTGAAATTTGGTATGAAGGTAGAGGATGATAAGTAGATAAAGGAAAAATTCCGACATTTTGAAAAGGTCGCCATCTTGGATTCAAAATGACCGCCTAACCTAAAATTTCAAAGAGTACACAGCCTAAACGACTAAAGATAGAACAGTAAAATTTGGTATAAAACTACATAATTGATAGAAAATTAAGAAGACTTTTTAAAAATTTGAAAAAGTCGCCATTTTGGATTCAAAATGGCCGCCAACCCTAAAATTTTAAAGAATACACAGCCTAAACGGCTGCCGCTAGAATAATGAAATTTAGTTTGACAGTACAGTATTATTAGTAGATTATGAAAATATTACAAAATATCTCTAAAGACGCCATCTTGGATCCAAAATGGCGGGCGTCATCAATCCATTTTCCAACTGCTTGAGCCAGAGATACGAAATTTGGCATAATGATGTATTATGAAGAGTAGTTTAGGAAACATAACAACGTTTTAAAAAATTCACCATCTTTGATTCAAAATGGCAGCAGTTCGAGATAGAGAAACGAAATTTTTTATGAAGGTGTACCATTACGAGTAGGTTAGAATAAATTCGGCTCGTCTCCCCTACTAGGGTACAGTTCCCAGCTGGAGCCTGATTGCGATAAAGGGGTGCCCCAGCGAGGCCATCTTGGAATTCTGGGGGCAGCGCCCCAATGAGGCGAAGCGAGTATATACATTACACAAGTGTAAAAAGCTGCGAAATACGAGCAAAAGCACCAGGGGTGCAAAGTGTCCAGTCAACTCCTTCAACCTTAAAAAAGTGGTGAAATGGAATATGGATGAGCCTAGATCCTCGCGCCAACTTCCAATACTCCTGTGTGTCCCACCAAGTTTTACTCGTCACAAACGTTAGCACTGCCAGGAGCATGTTATACAGACATAATGTGGAAGTTTCCCCATTCGGAAGCAGCGCTCTGGAGTATGAGGGAATATCTGCATCATGTGGCGCAGTGCACTGCAGATTCTGGTTGTGATAAAAAGACGCAGTTCCTCCAAACTCCTCAAGTTCGATGCGCGGCCTGCCGTGGGATTCTTGGCGCAGCGACGCGAGCGAATCGAGGGGAGTATCAACACGTACGGCAGTGCATGCAGCCGAGTTCCGCGTGTCACAAAACGTCAGCATGCTATATAGGAACAAGAGTTTATTGCGAAATCAGCGATTTTGAGGTTCTGTAAGAAAAAAGATGTTAAAAATTGAAATATGAAATTTCGAAGTATGACGGTATATCATCACTAGTAGATTACAAAATATCTGCAAAGACATCATTTTGAATCCAAAATGGCTGACTTCATAATCCATTTTCCAGAACGTTTGAACTAGGGATACGAAATTTGGCGTAAAGGTGTATTAACAAGAGTAGTTTAGGAATAATTTACATTTTTGAAAAAGTTGTTAACTTGGATCAAAATGGCTGCACAAAAACTTTTTCCACACCATTCAAGCTATAGAAACGAAATTTGGTATGAAGGTGTACCATCAGTAGGTAACGGCAATGTAAGAAAACTTTTTAAAAATCGCTTTCTTTAATTCAACATAGCCGCCCAAATACCATTTTCCAAACCACTGAAGCTAGAGAAACGAAATTTGGTATGAAGGTGTACCATCAGGAAAATGTTTCAATAAATGGATCAAACCACCGCTATGAGCGTGCAGCCCCCGAGGCGATATGGAAAAAGGTCTGCACAGCATGGGGCGCTGTCCCCAGAAAGTCTGACCACAATAAAGGGGGCGTAGCCCTGAAAATTTGAAGTTGGGGCGCACACGGAATTCTGGGGCAACACACCCAGCGAGGCGAACCCAGTATATATATACACGTATAAAAAGCTGTGAAATCCGAGCAAAACACCAGATGATGTTCGAGCCTTAGGGTTGGTGGTGGTGGATTTTAGGGCCGCCAGCAGGAAGCAAATTTGCTGTATCATCACAAATAGGTTACAATAAATATGGCAAAGCTTCCCTATGTTTCAATAAATATCTCATTCCCACGGGTGGTGGGTATGGGAAAAAATCTTCAACATGGAAGCACAGTGTCCTGGAGACTGGTTACGATAAAGGGGCGTAAGTACCCAAAAACTCGAAGTTGGGGGCGCAGCCAGCTACGGGGGGCGAGGACCTAAACGAGGCCGAGCGAGCGAGTATATATATTATACACGTACAAAAAGCTGTGAAATCCGAACAAAAACACCAGAGGTGCAAAAAGTGGAGCCAAGTTCTTTCGTCCTAAAAAGGTGTGAAATGGGAGACGGATGAGCCAAGTTCCTTGGTGACAGCATGTAACAGGAACAAAGGAACTTGGCGCGAGGTGGCAAGGTTCATGATCCTCAAGCTATAAGGGTGGTGGGGATCCTAAAACCCACTACGTCCACCGCCACCAACCCTAAGGCTGTTGCCAGCTCGCGCGAAGTTCCTTTGTTCCTGTTACATGCTGTCACCAAGGAACTTGGCTCATCCGTCTCCCATTTCACACCTTTTTAGGGCCAAAGAACTTGGCTCCACTTTTTGCACCTCTGGTGTTTTTGTTCGGATAAGTACTTTTGTACGCATTTCCCCGTCTGTCTTTGGCGCTCTCAGGACACCTGCTGTACAGTCATCGGCTAAGAATATGCGCTGTTTCATCAAAGATACAGGTTAGCAATCTAGTATGAAGTTATAAGTTCAATTCACCTTTCGGTTCCCTTTTTTACCTTAATTTTAAAAGGTACTTCTTATGTTGTTTCAGGTCTGATAGACCTGGCCGTCAGGAATTCTGAACTGTCAAGCCGTAGCTCATAAGTTGAGCTGTCAAGCCATATCCCTTCAATATTAACTGTCATGTCGAATTTTCATAAAACACTGTCATTTGTTCCAATGTTTAGTGTAATGAAACTTTTGTATTGAAATACGTTAAGCCCTTCAGACAGAGAATTAATAAGTTTGGTTAGGACTGCTCTGCTAATTGTTTAGTTAGGTAAAATCAGACGAACTATTGTTGTCCTCCCCTCTATTGTTTCTTTATACTATTGTTGTTATATTTCTCTGTTATTCTTTTGTAATAAAGTATTGAAAAGGGTCTAGTTCTCAACTCCTTCTTGCCCAGTTTCTCCTGTATTTTGTTACGAAACAGGTACCCATCCAGGAGAAGGTCTAGTCATCTGAAAGTGTTATCTTAGTTGTAAGATCTTAGATAGGTGAAAGGTATACACTCTATTTTCACAGCAAACTTGCCATCAATTTCTCTCAGGTATAGGTCCTGCTCACTTTTTCATATGTTTCGTCTTGGAGTAATTTATCCTGATTGTAAGGATGGATCCACCATCTGTTCTCAGTTCTAGCTATAAGTCCCCCTTGGTACCTCTGCAAATTGGAAGGTTCTGGTTTTATGTTCTATTTGAAGGTGAAAAGTGAGATTCTGTTCCAGGATGGAATCTCTGGCTCTGTATCTTAAAGCAGTCATTCCCGTGGGAAACGAAGGACAGTTTCCCCCGTTTCGCAACAATGAACTGTCCTACTGTATTATAGAGATGAAGTTTCAAATATACACATTTGACTACCCATAACATATAGTTAATAAACTTAACCCTGGTATTCGCTGTCCATTAGACACTCCTAATACTATCCTCAATAAACTCTGAAATGAATGTGAATATTATTTGTACGATTGCGATTACCTTTCGTTCATTCAGTTACTATGAGCGCATATTAAGACGAGAAGAATTGACGTTGAATAACACACAAACTTTAGCACCGCTGAAACAGGCGACACTGATATGTGTCCAGCACGTTACTCTCTTCTCCACCCTCAATAGGGTAGGAATTCGTCAGTGAGTAAGAAACCTCAAGGCATCATTTGAATACCATCTCCTGAGGATAGCCTGACTCATATTAAAATATCCAAAATTTATTAATCTACTGTGTGACTAGAGGTACTTTTAAAGAAGAAAATTAGACAGGAGTATATTTATAATGTTTAGAAAATGTTTGTATTAACAGTTGTAGGGAGTACTGGCGCAAGAGTGGGGAGAGTTGTGCCACCGCCTCGGGATCCAAGTCTCGAGGGGATCTCCGCTGCACAGTGGGAGGAAATAAAAAAAAACTGCAACAAAATAAAAAAAAATCAAATTTAAAACAATAAACTCAAAAAAAAATGTTATATTGTCGGTCAATAAATGTCCAATAAACACTAAACTGAAACCTGTAATTCTGACACACATAATCATTTGTGCATGTGTGTTCAAATTGACCATTTTCCCAGCATTTTCGGAATGCGCTTATGTACATTTTCTGTCAGCAGCTGCCCATTGAGGCAAATAATTTATGTAAAATATGGTAGGCTTTCTAGTTCGGCTATAGTGCAATCATAAATTTAATGTAGTTTAGAGATTATCCTAACGTTTTGGTAATTCTGTGGCACCTATACAAAAATGCCTATTGAGGCCAAACTCTGATTTTTCGTTAATATAAAGTTTAGGATAAATACTGTCAATGTATCCCTCATTTAGCTGCCACTAGCTGCAACATTCAGCGTAAAACCTCCCGAAATGTGAGAAAACGCATTGCGTGCGTAAATACATAACGATTATGCGTATAGAATCCGCAGCTTTTGTGAATAAAAGATAGCGGTGAAGTGAAGCACTGGTTAACAGTAGTAACGAAGTAGTGGAATGAGATCTGGTGTGTAAGAGTGGTGGATTAGACTCACGCTCTGACGTTTAAGGTGCAAAAGATCAAAGCATTTCTTCCGTGAGTTGTTACCTCCAGTAAGGGATATAAATATTTTAGAATGACGATTGCACTCCTGATTAGCCGTGAACTGTTGTGAAAAAATTGAAAACTTTTCTACGATTTAGTAATGGCTGACGTGTCTGACATTTTTAGTACAAGAAGTATCAATGAAGTATTTTAATAGTCGCATGCGCACAGCCTACCTGAAATATTACTACAGGTTAGGCGTCCAATTCCAAAGTGGTCCTTCTGCGGAAATTTTCAAATTTAGATATTGGCATTGTTCGATTCGTTTTAGAAAGATTTTGCGAATCCAAAGGTCTTCAAATTAATGTGAATTTCATTAGATAAAAACACGAATATAATTAAGAGTAACAGTTGTATATCATTTTATATTTTCCAATATTATTTTGCAAAAGAAAAACTAGAAGTTTATACACTAAAAATTAGAATTGTATAACAATAACAATTCTTGTGTCAATTTCCTAACAGTTATGGTGTATGGACAAGAACCTGTTTGGAAATGGACGCTGGAAAGAAAATTTATTTAGTCTCTGTGGTTTTTTTTTACATATCTATGTTTTACTAATTCCATAGTTCTGGTTACGTTGGTTTTCGGGTGCTTTGAAGTACGTTTCTTGCGTTTTATTAATAGTGTTGATAATATTTTATACATTGCTAACAAAATTCATTTTCATCAAAAACAAGCAATCTAGTCTGGATGTCATCTATAGTGTTTGTTTTATAACTGGGGAGACTTCATTAACACATTTAATATACATCACGATATCCGAACTTTTAAGAAATCTCCCGTGATATAAACAACCCGTTAAACAGTTGATTTTTTTTATTTATTAATTTAGTGACAACACAACAGGCAATGGCCTAATTATAGTGCTGCGCTTTACAAAGTAGTTGTACAGACTTTATTGACAATTGCATCTCTAGATTCTTCAGGCGACATATAGCATACGTCCAGATTATGGTGAACTGTACAGAATTTGTTATATATAGTACAAATTCTCCAGATAATTAACCTCATCATTATATTGGTTCTTGCCTTTTTACAGTGGAAGAGGCTAGTATTATTAACGCGAGTTTTAGATGATGGGACACGAAACTGTAATGTCGAAATTAAATCCATACAATCTAACTTATTTTGAACATTTTTTTGAAGAAATAACAGATCAGCAATGTTGCGCCTTTGTTCTAAACTCTGAATATTAAAATTCTTAATGACTGCATTGTAACTATCATAAGCAGGATAGATTCTAGTTTCTTTAAAAGTCAGGAATTTAAGAAATTTTGATTGGATTTTCTCTAATTGTTGGCAATGTTTCAATTGATATGGATTCCAAATAGAAGAAGCATATTCTACCTTGGAGCGAACATAAGCATAGTAAATTGTTTCCAATGTTGATATGTTGTTGAATTATTTTCCCGTCCTAATTACGAATCCTAGTAACTTCAAGGCTTCATTTGTTATATTTGTAACGTGTATGTTAAAAGTCAATTTCGAGTCAAAACTGACACCAAGATCCTTAACTACAGTAGGTCTGTTTAGTACAATTTTATTAATGGAATAATTAAATTTATGAGTGGTTTTATTTCTATTAAATGATAATACTTTACATTTACTTATGTTGACTACAAGTTGATTAATAACACACCAGTTTGCAATATTATCTAAGCTTTGCTGAAGTCTTATGCAGTCTCCGATAGAGTTTACTTTTGTATATATTTTAAAGTCATCTGCAAATAACAATTTTTCATTATCAGGCACACAATCCGGAAGGTCATTAACAAATAAGAGGAATAACAAAGGTCCTAGGTTCGAACCTTGAGGAACTCCTGAGAGTGCAGAATATTCACATGATTTGTATTCTTTATAGACAACTGATTGCTTGCGATTTGTTAAGTACGAACAGAGGAGCCTAATCACAGTGGGTGAGAAGTGATAGTGATTTAATTTTTCCAGTAATATATTATGATTAACCCTAACAAATGCTTTCTCAAAGTCAATACAAATCACATCAACTTGCTAGCCTTTGTCCATCGAATTTGCTATGTAGTCCGTAATAAGTGCTAAGTTTCTTACCGTGGATTTCTTAGAAACAAAGCCATGCTGCGTAGTTGAAATAACTGGTTGAATATGATTACCAATTCTCTTGTATAAGATCTGTTCAAATACTTTTGCAAAAGCTGGTTATTGCAATTGGCCTGAAGTCATTAATGTCTCTACTATTATTAGATTTTGGGATAGGACAAACTAGGGCAGATTTCAATTTGTCGGGGAAAGTTTTTAGGGATAAGTTAAATGCTATCAATAGGGGATATTTAAATATATCAACACATCCCTTAACTACATATGAGGGTATGCCATCAGAACCAACTGTCGTTTTCGATTTCAAATTTCTGATAGCATTTTCAACTTCCTTTAGTTGAATTTGATCAATGCACAATGTCCCTATTTCATCATTTCTATTACTAACAGCATCACCATTAAGATTATTATATGTATGAGAGGAGGATAGAAATACCGATTGAAAATACTGAGCGAATGCATTCCCTATGCCATCATTCCTAGACAGCTCCTGGACCTTCAAATTTTAATACATTTGGCGGTAGGTGCCTTTTTTTTTATTTTTGATAAAATTCCATAGTTCGCTCGAGTTGGTATTAATATTATTTTCAGAATTAATTATAAAACTCTTATAGGCAATTCTAATGTCTTTCTTAATTTCCCTACGTAATCAAGCAAAGTGCTGTTGCCAAGATGAAACATGCTATATCCCGAATACGACATAAATGTGAAGCAGACAAAACACCTGTAAGCTCCTGACCAAATTCCAACCAACATTTCCTCAGCGTTTAGGCGGTGTTAATTTCGCAGTGTTTTTTTTTCTGGGGAGTGCCGGGGGGGAGGGGGGTGTTGTGCCCTTGTCGTCGACACAAGTGAATATATATATATATACTCCTTTAATCAGTAGAGCACCTCGATATTGGTCAGTGACGCAATGACTATATCGTCTCAAAGCTCTTATTTGTGCGCTTGGCTGCGATCGGATAGTTGAATAACATGACTCTCCAGAGTCTCAATAATCAGTACCATGCATAGGTTATAGCGAGTGAACGATAAGTTCTCCATCTTGGCTAGTGATTCCCCCCTGAACCCTCAGTTTCTCGCGGGTCTCAGAATTACAGGAAACTAGGATATTACGACCAATAGTAGCAGTTTGCGCTCACGATTGTGTTCGCGAAAAGAGCTGAAACAAGTTCACTTGCTCTGGGCCGCAGCCTACCTTACGCCGCCACTGATTGTAGGAAAAAAGGAACAAATGCTTTGCTGATGCTTAAATGTATTTTTCGTAATATAAAACGGTGAAATTTTTCTGTAAACTGCACTCTTGAAATCAATAATGATAGCTGTTCCTAGTAAAAGTACAAGATGCCATTCTGGTATTTGCCCAATGCCATCGAGGGATACAAAGGGAAACAAACCTACAGTGATTTTGCCGATGTGAAAAGACTTTGAACTTGAATTAGGTTCTCGACAGCCAACCTATAGACTATGAAGGTTTGGTACTAGATTATAGTGTTGGATAAATCAATACTATTTATTATACACTAGTAAACTGGATCCATAACTGGATCCAATATCCACTCAAGAAATGATTGAATAGACTCCGTTTATAAACAGCTTGCTGCTAGCCAGTCAGTATGTAAGCCTAGAATGCGTTGATACAGCAAGCCAAAGCTATGCTTAGCTTGGCGTAGTTTTGTTAGGTTAGTCTCAATTGAGTTTGTTACGCACAGTTAGCATAAATGGAAGTGTAGGTTAAATTAGGTTTGGTTTGATCAATATATAAGCTGTTACTATCAAACAGAAGTTAATACGGAATTATGTTATAAAATATCTGTTGGTAGGTAAACGAAATAATTACCCTGTGCACTAAAGCCACGTAATGTACATCTACTACAGTAATGCCATTCTATGCACATCGGATACATAATATTGTACAAACTATTATAAGACTTATTTTGGATATTACCCGTAATTATGTAAGCAATTATATTGTTAATTAGTGTATGTTACTTAATGAATGAAGGCTTAATTCCACGTTTATACACGTTCGTAATGCATATGAAAGTTGCACAACAAAGGCGGAGCAGTCTGTTGTTTGCGAATGTAGTTATGGTTAAATGTTGATAAATAGATGGCAGACAAAAATGCATTATAAAATTATGAACAACTTTGAATTAGGAAACATTATTTGATGAATGGAAAATGTGAATAGAAACAAACCTGGTAAATAATTGGTCTACTCAACTTATTACTTAAAGTATGTTGTCACTCTTTTTATTGAAAAAGTAGATTGTAAATAGTGTTTGATCAAGTTGTTTGCAGGGCAAAGACATGTAAGAAACTCACAGAGAACTTACTAAAAAAATCATTTTAGTATTCCACTGAAATGCAATAAATACGTCTTCTCATTACCAATATTTTATTTCTACGGCAAACAGTTACTGGTTTTGCTAGTGTAGCATTTCTACACTAGGCCAAGACTTATAAAGTAATATTAAGTTTCGCCTCACCCATGTGCGAAAGCCTGGGTTCCCTACAAGTAGGCATCTTAATAAAGTATATGACGTCATCCGGAAGAACTAAAGAGTAATACCCCGAGATCATTATAGTAAAGAGTCCATATATATTTCAGCGTATCTGACATGAATTTAGTGGATCTGATGAACGCGATATACTTTACATTTACTGTTTTCACAGCGCGTAAAAACAGTAAGTCGTCGAACCACACACTAGCCAAGGAGAAGAAATGTGGACTGTGTGGTTGGAAGAAACAAACCTTATATCTACCATGAATCAATATTGACTTCTCATTGGCAATTCAGAATCGATAGCCTTCATCATTACAACACAGTGATTGGGCTTTTGGTTAACCAATTATCTTAAATAAAATCTTAAACCTGTTGGTTAATCACTACCGTCATCATCGTCGTATTACATGTCTTTTTTCTCCTTTCTCTCAATTCTTCAGCAATTTTAATTCAAATTCTTCCAATAGGTGAGACGTCAAGATGACCAGTTCAAACCTCCAGGGGAAGATGATTTCAAACCTCCAGACGGAGGTGAATTCAAACCTCCAGGGGAAGATGATGTCAAACCTCCAGAGCAAAAATAAGACAAGCAGAAGAATTTTACCCGAAGGCCAGAAGGCGATCAACGGTAGTACATCTGCATAGGCATGATAAGTAAGTCAATGTTTTTGCGTAGCCTCCATCTATATTTTTGTTGATTATGTGCGGGTTTTTTTTAGTTAGTACTTACATTAAGCGTTTCGTTGCGTAATAATTGAATCCTCTAATGTTAAAAAGAACTAAGTCAAAAAAAATAATTCAGGAAAGCAAATAAATAAATAAAACGTTTCTACTTAAATTGCATTGTATAAAATGAAATATCATTTTTCTGGTTCTAAGTCCAATGAAGAAATTTTGTCTCAATCGTACGAATATATAAAAAGAAACTAATCTTTTTTGTGATTTGTTACAAAATTTGAAAATGGGACTTAGTTACATTGTTATTGTTATTGGAATTATGTTTCTACACTGAAAATCAAAGTATACTTCAAGTGCACAATACGTCCCGAGAAAAGTTCAGAATATCTTCCAGTTTTACCACATTTTTTAGTGGAAAGTGTACGAAATTTACGTACACCACATTGTTAGTGTACAACATTTAAACTGTTGGTATGCTGATAATAGTTGCAAATGAACTAAAAGTAATCTGAAAACGAATTTTAAATAATGTGAACTTCGGTAAATATGAACTTAATGTGTACAAATTATTTCCCTATAAGGGTAAGAATCCAATAAAAAGACACATTGAGCACACATAAAGCTCACAGTTTTTCAGTAGGTTCACATAAGTCTCACATGCGTTCATTTAAAGATAATTTTTTGGTGAAGTTTTTGTGTGCTTTTTGTGACACGAGATTTTTCAGTGTATGAATGTTATAGTCGAATCCTTATTCAAACATAAACAACATTTTAAGTTACATTACAAATGTATTTGAAGTTAGATGTTATTACCTTTGTCACACATAAAATTATGTATCATTAATGTTGAAATTATAACAGAAAAAAATTACACACGCCACGACCGGAGCTCGAACTCCACTGAAAATATCCTGGCACAAACACCATACAAAAACTTCACCAGAAAATGAAGTTTGTGTGAACGTATGTGAACTTTATCTGAATCTACTGAAAAATGGTGAGTTTTTGTATCCTCAGTGTGTCTTTTTATTGGCTTCTTACCCTTAGTGCTGTAACGAATAGGTACCACCGTTACTGTCATTCCTGTAAATATTGCTATAATGTAAATATGCTAAATTAATATATGTATCTGTATGGGCGTATGTATTTTTTGTTTAGTAAGTAAGGAAGGTTGTCCTACCGTATTATTTGACCATGTAAATTATGTTAATGGAATTATTGCCAATTTTGATCTTTATGTATGTCATAATTATGTATTTGTGTCTACGTGTGTTGTACTGATTTGAATTTCTTTTTGTATATTTAGAGGAACTCATTTATTCAATATTGTTTAGCTAGTGAATATTTCTTTCTGGGCAAAGAGTACTCAATTGTTCAGCTCCAAAAAGAGCACTTTTTTTTGCTGGGAAAGCTTCAGCCGTTTGTCGCCAAGGTATGCGTAGCCTTTTGTTCTATACGTAACATCTATTTTGTTCTGGCGAGGGGTCCGGATCCCTATATAAGCGACCATGTGTGGTCCGGCAATCACTCTCAGGCAGACGATCACTTTCGATGTCCTTCAGCAGCTAAGCGGCGAGCTACGTGAAGCAGAGATTGGGTAAGCAAAGTTGAACTGATTTATTTTGTCAATTGGGCGATCGAGTACACTCCGTCTTTGATGATTCTTACTTTCCACTCTATCCTGCCTTTTATGTGTTGTTCAATGAAAATAATTTTTTGAAACAGCAATTGGGAAACTGACGACAATCAGAAGTCGCAACTTTTCCTACATTTTCATTAAATCATGGAAATTCAATTAATCGCTCACCTCACATTCTCCATCACGAGCATTGCTGAATGAGAGAAGTAAGCAACTTGGGTTGGTTGATGCATCTCACCAGGAGTACATAACCAAAACTTGAATTAAATTAAATTTGGACGGGAACCTGTGACTCCCTAGGTCACGGTATCCTATTAACTGATTGAAAGTGTGGCCATTCAAGCATCACATACTCCATTTTTTTGACTAACGTAATCAGCCAATTCATGTTACACATCTCACATGAGCGCAGCTCGATAGAAAAGTGTAACCATTCTGTAAGCTTAATTTCCGGCTTTCGCTAAACTGGATTTTTT
>JAGDQP010001706.1:48815-89355 GCA_022664845.1 Lepisma saccharinum
ACCATTCTGTAAGCTTAATTTCCGGCTTTCGCTAAACTGGATTTTTTCTCACCATGATCGATAGAAAAGTGTAACCATTCTGTAAGCTTAATTTCCGGCTTTCGCTAAACTGGAATTTTCCCCACGATGATCGATAGAAAAGTGTAATCATTCTGTAAGCTTAATTTCCGGCTTTCGCTAAACTGGATTTTTTCCCAAGATTATTTATTACTGTATAAGAATTATTTGTGAGTTAGTGAATGATAACTTTCGGACTGAATGGGCATCTGTATTCCTTCAGCATAAGCTAAGTATAATTAGGACAGATGTATGAAACTAAGTGTCCCCATTTTTTTGGTCGGTGTTCATCTTCATGGAGCAGGTACATCCGTTTATAAATAAAAAATAAACTGCTACCCTCCGGTATAATTCTCAAAAACCGAAACTGATGAATATAGAATTTTTGGTAGAGTAGATTATACCGCTCTGAAAAGCATCAGGTACTTGGATGACGTTGCTCCAGGGTGATCCGTTATTATAAAGTCTTAAAATTGGTCTGTTTTTAAAATGACGATTGAAGTCTATTGAGATCTGATGATTTACTAAGTTTGATGAGTGAAACAGTGAGTGAGATTCTCAGAGAAAAAGTCGTGTCCATTGACTCAATTATTTTTTCACTTAGAGATCAATGAGGAGGAAGGGGGGAACATTAGAGTCTGTCAGGCAATAAACGAAATTCTCACATTTAGTAGCTATTTTGCTGGGAAAAAAATAAATCTCGCTGCCTTGAAAAAATGTCATGTGTTTAATTTCCACAAAAGGGTTCCTATATGGTTCTAAAGAGTACCAATTACTCTTGACCAGTATGTCGAATGGGTATGCTACAAATGGTCGATAGACAATTGGTCTACACGACAGTTGGTCGACAAAGACAGTTGGTCGACAAAGACAGTTGGTCGACAGTGCAATTGGTCGACAAGGACAATTAGTCGACACCACAATTGGTCGACAAGAACAGTTTTTAATGCTTAGAAACAGTGCCTCAAAAACAGACGGATTTTACCATTGCTGTTAAGAAACAACCAAGCCTGCTTGCGTTTTCGTTTCTCAATTCAGCACAGTAATTGAAGGAAACAACTTAATAGGCACTTTCCCTTGTTCTAATTAGAAGAATTCAGTGAAAAACTTGTAGCGAACCTTGGTTTTATATTCCAATCCTTTTGTAATACCTTCGATATTACTTTATATTGCACTGCGCGTTCTTTCCTCGAATCAAACAGTTGATTTGAATTTTGAACTAATATGTTGTAATTTCTCAGATTATTTACTACCAAATGTTAGGTTAGTTCAAATTGAGCACTCATAGCTCCGTTAGTGTTCTACGTTTCTTTATCGTAATAAGAGGACTTTACATATTGAAGTGTGGTTAAATAAAAAAAGACTGACTTATGAATCTAAGTCCTTCGCCAAATATGAAAGCAAACAAACTAATGAGCAGTTGAATTGTTTATAATACTTTAACAAAAAAGCCACAATTTAGTGTAGCATGATTTCGTGATGTTAAACGGCAGCCAGGTCTTACTTGAAAACTTCATAGGATGAAAGCCCAACGCACGTAGTCGTCTCCTGCAAGGGAGGTACCGTCCCTGGTAAATTTTTCATATTATTTCGGCGAGAGAAAGAGGAAATTGACAATTTATTAATACATACAATGACAGTAGAAGTATTACGCATACGGGCAGTTCTGTTTATGAAGCAATTCCGGCATAATTACAAATCTGGTTTAGTTGGAGCTTTCGGAGGATTACTGCTTTACAAAAACATCCTGAATAAAGTTTTCTTGGAAAAGTTTCTCAGTTTAATTTAATATTTAATGCGTATATTTCTTTCCACAACCTATCTAATGCGTATAAGTCACGACTTTTTCCGTCATTATTTTAGTGTTGTGATTTTTGTTTCATCTCTTGATATTACCACCGCCGGATTGAGGTAGTTGTCAACCGTGACCCGCCAGAAGGCGCCTAACCGAGTGGTGCGTCAGAACAACCTAAGAATTTAAAAAGTGAAACATGTTTTGTTGAAAACATTGGAGAATTCCATGGTCGGTAGATGACCGGAACTGCACGAGATCGCCATCCCGGTTCTGGGGCTGCTTCTCATTTAAACAAGACAATTTTAAAGTTAACGTTACCACAGATTGAAACTCACACAGAAAAATTGACAACCACCGCGACCGGGACTGTCGGCTGTCTCCCAGTTGTAGGTTAGATATGCTATCTATTACACTATGACGACATAGTCAATTCTCTGTGTATGTTGAATGTTCCTATTGCCCAGACACTCTCCAAGCTCTTCATTGCTTGTTACGAAGCCACGTCACTCCACTACATGCGGAGATATTTAGTTGAAAAATCTTTGCTATAATGCAGTGCGAAAAATGGCAAATGGGAGATCCAGGTTCGAGTCCCGGTCGCAACAGCTGTCAATATTTCTTGTTTTTTTTTCAACATTTAGCGTACACCGCAAGGTTATTAGTCAAAAATTAATTACATTACTACAGATTATTGAATATTTGTTTAGATATATTAATTATATTAAAAGTTATTTTAATACGCTGCTTGAAACTGATGAATGGGCTTCCGACTCTTCCCAAGTTAATGGCTCTTCGTCACGCTTTTTTCCTGGGATTTCAGAAGATCCCTCGGAAAGTGTGATTTTTTTTAAATTATTTCCTGTCCATTATGTTTTTTTATCTTTCGAAGGCGAAATAAGTCATCAAAATTTGGTAATATGATGTAGGGAAATTGCTGTACGTAATTTACAAGGGAAATAGGAATCTCCCATTGCTTTGTTATAAAAGCGGAAAATTTATAAACTGATATTGGTCAATTGCAAAGACATAAACCGTGGTCTGAGCTTAGACTCGGTCTAACCGGACTGAGCCATGGCTTAGAATGAATTGCAAAGATCAAGTTTTGTCTCGGTCTCAAGAGACTTTAATTTGAGTCATCAAAGCGTGGCAACGTTGCAATTTGATATTCGTTATTCACTTGTTCCATCTCCAAGCTACGTAACAAATAGGGTGGTCAGAACAAGAATTTGGGAGATTTGCTGTTGTAGAAGCAGAAATTACTCAAACTGACATGGGATTCAGTAAACATAAGAGGGGGCATAAAGCAATTTTCTGAAGGGAAAAGGGATGAGAACAAAAAGGAAGAGATAATAGTAATAATAATAATGATCCACAAAGTTAGAGTAGTGGATGGTGCCAGAATTGTGTAGACGGGGAGACGACAGTGTTTCAAGGTTAGGAAGCAATACTGCGTAAAAATATGCAATTCAGGAATGTCGTTTCAATGAAGGAAATGGACTGATACATGGTTTTATTCTATTAACCGTTCTTTGAAGATCGTATAGTGTCGCTGTTTACTGCTTTTCTTATAATTGCGTCTCTTAAACGTTTGTTGTCGAATTTCATTTTTTTTTGCACCAAAGCACTAAGGTCGGAAATCGTTATATCCTTCCTTATAGGAAGGACTATATGAACACGAATGCTCCGTGCTCACTTAAATTATCTACAAATGGCGATGACTCATTAAAGAGACACACGCGACGCAGCAAAATGTGTAATCGGCCACGATAGTAACTAATAACTTCGATCCGTCTCAAGTCCATTAGCTATTAAGTCTCTAAAATCCACAAACAAATATCCATTTCCCAGCTGGAATTCGAACCCGGGACCTTCGAGTCGATGGCTAAGCGCCCCTATCCGAATCACTACCAGGTCGGCTACCGCTCAACGCAGCGACAGCTCTTTTACCTATTAGTAATTTCTACAGTTTACGTTACGAACGGAATTCCAAATACTTCTAAGGTACTACTTCATAAATTCTGAATGATTAAATAATTAAGATGTTGTGCAATTAAAGATTAGACTACCGTCTCTTTCTAAAATCATTTTACAGCGTTGAACAAAGTAGATTACATAAACTCACCTCAAGCTAGGTCAACGAGATTATAAAGCTGATTTTCATAGAGGTTCATTACCTTGTTCCTTATTGTGAAGGAGAAAATGTATATCATTATATCAGTTACCCAGGATAGTAGAATGCAATGGCGAACAATTGTTACTGCGGCGAAGAACTTGCGAATTTCTTAGGCAAGAGAGTTAATAATAATAATTATAGTTTATTTAGAAACATGCTATGAGCAGCCGTACAAAGCCTAATGTAGCATTATGTCAGAAAAAAGTATTACATATTTCTCTTACAGTAATACAACCTTTAAGATACATACAAAAAGTTTAAAATTAACTGCATTGTACATAGTGGAGTAACTAACATTCATTTCGTGATTTAGACTCTATCCTCATAGTGTTTGATTATTCTACGTAGTAGAAATTCATTTTTACATATCGTTTTTAAACATGATTTTTTCTCGTGTTGTACAAGGGTATAGTCCACACTATTCTCTCAAGTATATATGTGTAGATTGTAATTTATTATCCAAAATTTTACATAAAAAATCATTGTCTATTTCATTCCTTCTTTCGTGTAATTTTTCAATATTGAAAAAAGCACACCAGTAGTCGTAGTCGTATTTGAAATATGGTAGGTGACATTTAAAGCAAAGTAATCTCATAAAACATTTTTGGGTAGCTTTAATTAAATTACAACAAGTTTTGGACAGGTCATTCCATATTGAAGACATATGTTCAACCTTAGGCCTAACCAATGATTTATATAACGTTATAAAAGTACCAGGATTGATAAATTCCCTCCATTGATAGAATATGAAACCTTTTTTAGTTTTCTAGCTTCAGAGGTACTTTTTGCTACTTGTCTGTTAAATATAAATTTTTCCTCAAAAGTTATACCGAGATCTTTAATTTCAGTTCCTTTAACAATCTTTGTACCATCTATTCTATATGCACTGCTATTCTAGAGCACAATTATACCTGCACATTAAATAAAGATTTTCTTGTAATAGTCGAACATATTGTGCACATATGAATCGGTGAGAATTAAACGAAAATGCGTGTCCTACTGATATCACAGTTTGAACGGTGGCTACATTGAGTGGTGATGAAAAGAATAAGCTGTTATGGTTAGAAATGCGACCACTTGCCATCTTTTATGACACAGCCCGCATTGAATGGGACGAAATTTAGTTCCTTTAAATACCTACAGGTGGAGTTTAATTACTATACCAATGCAACGAGTGCATTATCTGTGACAACTAACTATCTGTGTTTTGTGTTACTAATTTGTAGAACAATATGTCCGTCCGCACAAAGAAAAGTATGCTAAAAATGAAAGAGACGCGATTGCGGTCTGCAACTTTGTAAACCATTATGTTAATGCTTATGATATGATAGTGTTTTGTCTTATGAAACGTTCATTATGAAAGGAAAGAATTTATATCCTCAGAGTATGTATCTCGAACGGCAAAGGCAAGTAATAAAAACAAGGAAATACAGGAAGAAAACGGACTTTAACGGTTTATGGTCGCTACAGTGTAGAAAAACAAAAACAAATTCTGTCTGTTGACAGATATATACCTTTATTCTTACACGATTCCACAAACAACCATAATTTATATAACTGCATCTTTTCAACAGTTTGTGTGTTTCACACACACATATTGGAACTGTTTGAGTGCACCAGATGTTTTGTTTATCACACCTTTCAATTGAACTAAAAAAGTTGCCGACTGGAGCATGTAACTCGATTTTCTACCTTGCAAAATTAGCAGAGTTCTCATTATTAACAAGAAGATAAAAGATATTAAAAAGCTGAGAGCTTACATTCCTTCTTGAATATGAATTTAATTATTAGTAAATCATTAGTATAGAATTAAGACGATCTAAGTGCGAGCAATTTATTGCTCTATTTTAACAAGCTAATCATAGTATTGTATTTGTATACTCATACCCAATGTGTCTTTGTCCATTTGCTGCCATGTGGTATTAATTGGCTATACACATAGCGAATGACAGCATGTAGAAACAGGTTTTTTTTTAACTGTATAATACACACTTAGTTCCTTTACATTCTAACAGCTTCATACTCTGTTCATGTATGATAGTTTGCTAAAAAAAAAGTTGAATTAAATCCTTTTAACATTGGAGGATTCAATTAGTAATTAAAGGGTTTACAATACGAAACATCAACACAAGTGTAACAGGTATAAAATTGATAGATAACAGATGTAAAGATAGTAAATATGGTGTGAGCTTCGAGATGGAAAGCATTAGCACCATTATTTGGTCCCTTGGTAGCAAAGCTATAACGAAAGGAACATTCTATTCCCACTCATGGCGTCCGTGCGTATCTCGGGAACTATAAAGGTGTAGAGAGATGCTCGAGCTGTCGTTAGAAAGGTCTTGGCTGGAATAGTTTAGAGCCTCTACAATCGTTTTCATTGGTGTAGTGGTTCAGTGTTGCCATCCCATTATCTAAAAAACGTTCAAATTGCTTCTATTCAGTAAGACCTAGTTGTGCCACACTTGGCATAAACATTATTCGACAGAACAGAAAAACGCTAAAAACCCACTTAGCAATGTTGCCATCATATATACTATGAAATTATCTTTTTTTTAAAAAAAAAATGCTTTCATTATTTTAGTCACAGTAACAGTAAACTTGCCATAAACATCATTATTTGACACAATACGAGCATACTGAGAATATTCCCGTTCTCTTTGAATCCCGTCGTCAGTGTTACCAGCCCATCTCAAAAAAAATATCTCTCCTAAAGCATAAGCTGTAGAGACATCTGTCGTTCAAAAGCTTTTAGCTGGACTAGTTCAGAGCCGCCGAAGCAGTCTTTCTTGGTGCAGTAGTTCAGGCTGTCCAGAACATTTTAAAATAATCAACTATGCAAATTGCTTCCATTTATCTGCACCTAGCTGCGCCAAATTGGCATAAATATATTTCGGCACAATGTACTACTGTGTGTTTCCCCGACTGCAGTTATCAGTGTTGCCAGCCAATTTTGTAATAATTAATGCTTGCGTGGCTAAAATGCTATCAAGGGACCGGGGTCTTCGGGATTCTAAGTAGAATTGCAGCTCTAACTTGTTTAGAGTGGGAACAAGCTTCAAACTGAACTTTCTGGAAGATCTCACAAATATGAAATTTCATTGGAATCGTATGATCTATCAAAACGAAATTAAACTAGGGCTCGTGCCGAAATTGGATTTCGGAATTCAAGTTGCTATCTTAGAACCTGAAGCACCGTCAATTGGTAATAATGTTGTTAAACAATCTATCAGGGATATATTTACAAAAATATAAGATAAGAATTAATACATATTCTCGTTTTTCTTTTCAGAATGTGTTGCACGAAGGAAAATAAAGTTTCATGTGAATTCATTTTAAAATAAAAAATATATATATACTAAAATATCACACTTTAAAGCGATATTTACATTACGTTGTACTACCATATTACAAAAAAAAAATATGTGATGTACTTCATGTAATTCACTACACTAAATTGTTAGAAATAAAACGTAGATCCAGAATTGTGTTTTTCTGTCTTTCCAATTTACGTTGAATATGTCTAATCTTATGACACATTCCATTATATGATAGACTTTTTATGTATCATAAAATTGTATTAGTCTCAGTTAAATTGTCATGAGTTTCATCTCCGGTAAAAATACAACCAGCGAAGCCTAAAGCTACAGAACGTATCCTCAGGGTATTAAGTCGATGGAAAGCAGTGGAAAAGTACTGTTGGGTTCAACTTGCATAAAATTCTTAGGTGTAAAATCTGCCTCAAGACAGAATATGTTATAATCGTCATCAACTAGGCCTACCACAATCCCTTTAAAACGAACTTTTGTACAACATTTACGTTATAGACAGCTTAAATCTTACCAATTTGAAGCTTCTTACCATCCGCCATATTGGTGTGCTAATTCCATTGATTTCTTCAGAAACTCTTTTAGGTCTTTATACTTGAAGACCACAGGAAAATAACGTGCTTTCTCCATGTTTAGCCAAATTTTGATAACAGCATCATCTGTTTGCTCTTTGAAGGTCTTTTTTAACAAACTATCTTCCATAAAGAGATTATACGTACAATTATTATTACAATTAAATATTTAACTGATGTACAGGTATATGTAATGCTGATTATGGACTTTGAAAGCTCTCTTCTATAAAATCAGGAAAATGAACAAATCACTATTTTTTAAGTGCTTTTCATTTGGAAAATAAAACGCTCCTCGATCCTTTAATATTTGTGAAATCTGATTTTACTCCCAAGATCTAATTCTGTGCTAACCTAGACTAAATGTAACTCTATACAGGATTTGGTATCTATATTTGTGGTTAGCAATCCAATCTCTGTATTAAATCTAAATAATTAAGCTAAGCAAGCATCACTTTTTGACACTGGTTCGAATGTCTCATTTGATGCCCAAGATGTCTTAAGTGACGCTAGTCACACATCTCCACTATGGCGTAGTGCTCACATCTCACAAGTAGACGTTGTTTTCTGTCGTAGAAATTGAAGATGAATACATCATAAAATATTAGAAAATTAAGCTAGGTCATGTACGTGAGCCTATTTTTCATTATTCAGTTCTGAACATGAAGAAGTGCAACCCAAAAACTTCGAAGGCAAAGGAACTCTACTACTAACAATATACATTTGCAAAGCACCTGACAGATATTTGTGTAATATTGAACACAATGCAAAATTCTGCTGGTCCAGTGGGTATTGTACTAATTTTAGCTGTTCATAGAGATAATTTGTATATGTATGAGTCTTCATAAATCAGGCATTACATTGTAACGCTCAGGGGCATTCAAACTTAAGCAAACATCACTAATGAAGAAATAATTTCAATTGAAGATTGAAGACCGTTGTTACAAACAACACATCCAGATTTAATTTTCCTTCCAATTAGGAATCGTTTTCACCTTTTAATTTTCTTGTAACATAAAGAAGGAGGCGTAAAAAGGTTATTGTGTTAACATTCACATAAACAATATTTTTTTTTAGATCGGCGCATGTCACTCGTGGGAAAAGACTAATACTGTATACGTAACAATTCTTATTTTCTCTGTGAAGCAAGGTCAAATCCTTATTGAGGAAAGTATTCTTTCGTAAGAAAGTACTTATGAGAATATAAATAGTGTCACTATCTCGTGCTGCTTCTCGTAACTGTTACCTTTGAGCTGAGAATAATTTTAATGTTTAATCATGATCCATTACAATTCAGACGTCGAGAAACGAGTCTTAAAGACCACTCGATTAAAACAAAATATCTTACAAACTAAATACACTGAAACATCTAAAATTATAGAAATAATGAAATGAATAAAATAATAAATTAGAATATACAATATTACCCGCGCTTTAAATAAGTAACTCAAACTGGAACCAAAGTTGTAGTTGGATTAACTGGAACAAAATAATGTAAGTGCATACACAAATAAATCGGTCTTTTTTGAAATTTTGACATAAAGTAAAATATTTTGACTCATAAAAAATAACATTGAAATAATTGAACAAATATAAAGCAATAATTTATTTTAAAGGATTGTTGAATTCAGAATTAGAGTCCTTTATATGTTCATTAATATGATATTGGTTATAAGAATAAATGAATAAACATTAATATTTAATTATGTCCAATAATAGTCTGAATGAATGTAAAATTGTAAATAATTGAGTTTATATATATATATATATATCCCCAAGAATATCTATGTATATATGATTTCAACCAAGAAAGTTCGTAGTATGTAAAATTAAAGAGAACCAAAGACTGTCCATTGACTCTACACAAGTATGGAGTCAAATATTTACAAATTGTAACTGTAAATTGTTCTCAGAGTAATGTCACTTAACTGATGACGATAAAAGTTCTTTAAGTAGTACACTTACTATACATTTGTTGTGCATATTATTAACGGAATGTTTCTTATTTGGATCAACCATATGTCATAAAGTGTATTGAAACTACGATTATACACAACTTGCGCTTGCGATTAGAGGGTCCAATGACATATTCAATAAAGGGATATTGTCTGTCACTTTGCACTGTTGGAAGAAATTTTCACTGGGGCTATTCACTAGAGTATGGTGGATATGTGAATTGATGTTAAATCTTCTTATATAAAACGTGCCAATTGTTGGAGTCTAGTGGTAAAAGTTTCTCTGCAAACGTTCTTCGTGGAAAGATGGTATTTCACTTAAAAGGGAAAGTTTCTATGGTGATTCAACATTATGCAGAGGATCATTGTTGTTAGCTTTGATGTACGAGAAGAAATATTGGTCTTACTGCAGCGTGACTGACTGGTGAGTAAAGTTGGTGGGGAATATTATAATAAAATGAAATATATAATAATATTGTATAAGAAGGACATACACAGTGTCCTGCTGAACACAGTGTTATGGTATTACTTTGAGCTACCCATAGCAGTACTTATATATGTTTATGGGTGTTGCTGAACCAATCCATCATAAACGAAGAGTCCAGTAGTAAAGAAATACAAGTGTAATTGACGAATAATGAAAAGTTCCAGGTAAATTTTATATACAACTCGAAATATATATGACACCAAACTGTCGTATTTTTACACGAAAAAACCTTGGAGCCCAATGTGTCCAAAATATGACAATTTTGTGACATATTTTGCCTTATATATAACATATTACCTCGAACGTTTTTTCCTTCGTCAATGTCACTTATGGAGTCAACATATATACACGACAATAAGCACACGGGCATTGTGGTAGACAAACACCGTGCGTGGGATTTCTCGGTGTTCTCCCGTTTAAGTTGCCTAATTAAAGGAATTCGAAAAAAATCAAATTTAAATGACCAATACTCGATATGTTATTTTTTTTTTGCCTTTTTGTTGCTGAACACATTGAAGGGGTATGAAATGACTGTCGACTTGTGCTCAGGCACCCAGTCGTGGTCAACAGAAATAATGTCTTCAAGTTGTATTACAATGCACACTCACATTTCACATGAAAAGAGTTTTGGATATTTACATTTGTGAAGCTTAATATGAAAACGTCCCTTGTCCACAAAAGTGTGAAATTGATATATTAGCATGATTTAGTTAATTTCATTATTTTATAATATATTAGCAAAGTTTAATGGATCCAGAACACCTGTAAAATCATTTAATTATCAAAAGAAATAAGTGTATAGAGACAGTAATTAACAAACAGTAAAAACTGAATATACTTTATCTTTCCCAATTCTTTTCTTTTTTTCTTTTTTTCAAAAATGGAAAATCTTGGTAAACTAAAACCTTTAGTACTATTTCTAAGATATTCATGGTTGCAAATTTTTCCTTAACATTGAAAACTAAAAAGTGTATGACAAGTGTTTTTTTCTTGATTTTCCAAAATTGATGGCTCTTGGACAAGAGACATTTTGATAATAAGCTCCAGATTTGTATTGTAAACAAGAAAAAACTTCTTCATCAAATATATTTCGGATAATTATCTTCCACTGATTACTGCCTGTTAACCCATCTTGTTCACTTATTAGCAATGTATAGTAGCACTAACTACTTCGCACTTACCATGAGCAAAAGGGCATAATTGATACTAATATAATTTGAATCGGACATCGTACATTAATTTCCTATACACATGTCCCCCTTCTATAATAACAAATTCATTGGTAGAATCTACACTATCAGTTATAGCAGCGCTGCTGATTCCAAATTTTCCTGTAGTATATTTTTACGGCCTATAATCAGTGATTTCTCCAGGCCCCCTGTGTGGGGGTTTACCCCCCAAAGTCTCGACAACCCCACCCCCTCCCCAACTTTAAAATTATTGTTGTGAAAAATCAATAGAAAACGTACAAAATTTCACTTATATCCTCCCAATTTTGACTTTACACCATCACCCCCAAAACCGAAAATCCTAGCTTAAACCCTGCCTATAATATGCACCCTAAACTTGATTCTTCTCTTATTTTCTTGTATACATGAAATAAGGTAACACTATTATGTGTACTTAGCAAGCAGGAACAGCCTCGTTCAGAAATAAGAGTCATTCATAATTTTAAGTAGTGGCCTGCGTTCTTTACTCTTGGTGATTCACACCAAATTTCTATAAAATACATTCAAAATTGCATAACCATACCCTGGATCCCAAAATATGGGGGTAACTTCACGTTCACTGAGAGAAATGTACATTATGTACTCTCCATTTTTTATTTCACACAAAACGTTAAGACATTTCGGCATTAATTTGATATATGATCCATCAGTACAAAAAAAATTCGGGGGAAAGGGAAGAGTGACGCAAGGATTCTACTCGCAAAACAAGTGATATCCATTTTGCGAGTGACTTTCTTTGTGTAACTATTTCAAAAGTGTTTCCTTTGTAATAAAATTAAGAGAATTAGTATCCTCCCTTCCGCCGCAGTGACACAAAGAAAGTCGCTCGCAAAATGAATATCACTTCTTTTCTGAGTAGAATTCTTGCGTCACTCTTCCCTTTACTCCGAAGCTTATTTTGTACTGATATCACTTATTTTGTATATTTAACTCCAAAGGACCCTGCAATTAATCCCCCAAAACCCCTTTATTGTACCAATCATTGGGTACTAAAGCAAAAAGATACGCAGAATGACAGACAAACTTTTCGATCATTTCTGAAAATTCTGTAATTCGGTTTAAAAAATAAAAAGTCATACGTTTTGAACCGTTTCACCGATTTTGACGTGTTATACACCGTTTGAAAGGTATTAAAGTGTATATTACGATTCCGCATAATTCGGCCGCATATATGGTCTGAAGTCATTGCTATAATCAGAAAGTGGAAATCTTATTTTTCTGGAACCGCCCTAGGTGGTCCCAGGGAGGTCCTACCAACCCATTTTTTTTCTGTGTTTAGTATGGCAAAGAGCTTTCAAATGCAAATTTAAGAATCAAAATCGGGCTTATAGTTCGCTAGATCCTAAATTAGCTGTATATATGTGAATGCCGCTAACAGACTCGTTTGTCAGCGACAATACGTCGTGTACGCATTTAGTTTGATGTACTTCCGTTAGTATGAGCATGAATGTACATATTTTTGCAAAATTATGCCTTTGTGTGTATCTTTTTATTACTGCAAAATACCCCCTAAACCAAAATGTGAGGCATCTGCCCTCAATCCACTATACAGCGGTAATATTTGGGAACTTTGCGAATTAGAGTAATTAAATTGTTTTAATGCAAAATTAATGACTTGCTTATATGATGTTATAATGATCATTACTGTAACTTTTTCCATTATGAAAGAATGATTTCTGTGCCTAAGTAAACCCTTTTGCAACTATATTAATAATATTTTCCTAAATTTGAAGTATTGCATTGAGTTAAGGAACATAGTTCTCGCATTCATAGTACAATGAACAAGACAAAGGAGAAAAAACATCAGTATTTGCAACGGATATGAATGCCATTGTATTGGACACTGAAAATTCTGTCATGTTTCTTCAGAAAGAGGTAGGTAGATATGTTCATCTTACCTCAGTGGTAGAGCGCGTTGCTTCAAATCGTGAGGTCCTCAGTTCGAATCCCGTTCTGGGAAATCAATTTTTATGTAATGATTTATTCCTCAAAGCATGAATAATTAGATAAAATAATAATAATAATGAGTTTTATATGTATTCGTACAAGCATTTCAGTACATAAGTAATTATTATGTTTAAAATATAGCATCAGAGAGGTGGTGGGTGTTGACACAATGTATTATATATGAACGTTAAATACAAATAAATTAAATCGTTTAATAACAATAAATAAGTGTGTGTAGTGTATTTGTCTGCAGCTATTTTCACACGGAAGTTACTTCTGAATATTCTCATTACAGCATGGGATTTGCGTTCTTAAAAATAGTACTATAATCGCTAAATGTGAGACATTTGCATCTGGCGTTTATTTCATGCTCTGCTAAAGTTGTGTATTATTATCTATGCACTTAAATTCGTCTTATGGGTGATCACAGCTATGCAGAAAAAAATAAACTATTAATTATAGATAATTTGAATAAGGCGGTTTGTTCTACCTTTTGAAATTATTAGCACTTCTCCTCACACGTTACGCCAGAAACTGAAACACGTAATTGAGTCATTTCATGACAAATGATCCAATTTAGAAAAATTTGTTGCAACACCAATTTAGAAAAAAAATATTTTTCTTATATGTTGTTTTACATACGTGATGACATCAGAACCACTTTTGAAAGAAATGGTATGCCCTTATTTTTCGCTGGCGGCAATATTTCCAAAATTGCGGGTGGCGTTTTTTACTCACGTAGACAGTAAAAACCTGAATATCTCAAAAACCAGAGGAGCTAAAGAGCTTAAACAGAAAACCGTTGTGTAGTTCTTGATGTATATTTCGAACATATGGAATCATGTTTTATGAAAATTAATTTCTTTATTCCAATAATTAGGCTGGATAATAAGTAACAAATTGTGTAAAATTTGATATCTAACTTGAGATTAATGGATTACATAAAATTCTGCAAACTTTTGAAATATTTAAACCTACTAACCGAGTGTATGGACGCAAAACATAATTGTCCTGAATTATATTCTTTCTCTTCTACAAGGGTTCAAACATGGTCTTTTGCGAAAAATTCCAGATTTCGGACTTAAATGTCCGAGAACCTTTTGTCAATAAGATACTTCTGGAAGTCAGAATGGAATGTAGTAACACAGTCACTACATTCTTTACAGAATAACTTTAAGCCAGGAGTTGTGGAGGGTTGTTCTTCATTGCACAGAATGTTTCGAAAATAATTCTTCATAGCAAATGCAACAACAAGAAAACTCCTGGTTTTGCACCTGGATTACTGTCACTTTGTCTTGATTCATAGGATCATCAAAATATCATGATTTCACCACGATTATCACCTGCAACTCGATGTTTTGCAATATACATGAATGAGAAATTTCAAGTTTTTATTTAACCGTTTATTAGTAACGTGAAATATCAATATATTTGTTGTGGAAATGATAATGTAAGGCGATATTTATTGATGTTCTACGAATATCATGATGCCAATACAGCACTAAGTCATGCAAGATACATATACAGATAGCAGATATATATACAGCTAAACAGGAAAGTGTTAAATGTGGAGCTTATTATCAAAACTCCTCTTGCCCAAAAAGCCATAAAAGTTGGGAAATCAACAAAAAACACTTGTCATACACTTCTTAATTTCAATGATAGGGAAACTTTGCACCCACGAATGTCTTAGAAATAGCATTAGAAGTTTTAGTTAACCAAAATTTTCCATTTTTGTAAAAAAAAAAAAAACAAAGAATTAGGAAATATAAAATATCAATTTTTATTGTTAGTTACTGTTTCTATATACTTATTGCTTCGTAATTAAATGATTTTACAGGCGTTCTGAATTCATTAAACTTTGCTAATATATTATAAAATAATGAAATGAACTAAATCATGCCAATATCTCAATTTTACACTTTTCTGGACAAGGAACCTTTTGATAATAAGCTCAACAAATATAGAAGTTTGATAAGACTACAAATATATTATGTAATAGTTGTTGATTAAACGTTTAAAAAATACAATTTTTGTCAGAATCAATCAATAATTGTACAAGGGAACAATTAATTCAAACTTTTCCCTCTATGCTCTAAATTTGAATTTTATTTATAACGCTTAAACCGGGATAGAGGAGAGGAAAGGATTCGGGAAGGTGTCGGCCAGGGCGTATGCTTTATGTGCCATCCCATCATTTGGCTGGTATGATTGCGGAAAACCGTGGAAAAACTTCAATCAGAATACTCGAGCGCTGAAATTGAACCCACGGCCTCCCGAATGCAACTCTAATGCTCTACCACTGATCTATGGCGCCTCGGTTAATGTTCTAAAGATTCCATATTTAAAATGTTTACGTCAGTATTCATAATCTTTTAAGAATAAGTCAATTTGAATTTATAACATAATATCCTGTAAAGACAATAATAAGAAATAGAATTATATATATGTAACAGAAATTATGACTGACTGGCACATCAACGGCCAGGCCAAACTGTTTAAGGTCGATACTTGAAATTTATGTCTAATTTGGCTTTAACTAACCTATATCGCTAATGTTCGGGAAGGTAGTAAAAAAAAAGGTGCATATTTCGAAAGTAGAAATGAAAAAAATTAATTTCTTATTTTATAAAAGAAAAAATCCGTGACCTGTGGTTGGATCGAACCCGATACCCGTAGAACAGCTCTGCAATGTTTTATCCATCAGACAGTACAGCCATATACTCGAAGACGGCTTCCCAGTCGAGTGCAGCTGCAGGCAACAGCTAGTACTAATAATAAATTATAAGTTCCTGACCCCGCACACAGGCACTTTTGTTTTTAACAAATGTAAAGAACGTTTCCTCTTTTCATCTTTTTATGTTCTAAACTACCGGCAGAATTATTTTGCAACCGAACGCCAATACTTGAGTTACATAAATGCCAGATTAAAACGGCGGGGTCGGACAATTGCCGGACCCCAACCGTTTCCCGAACACCAAGAAGTGGGTGTGGCTTCGCTTAATTCCCGACCGACAAGAGTAAAAGGGACCCCGCTCTTTTCCCAACCATCAAGATATGGAAGGGGAGCCGTCTTTTCCCGGCCTAAGGCAATAGGCGGATGCCCATCCTTTTCCCACCATCAAGTGCTGGGGTGGTCGTGGTTTGGCTCTACGCCGGCAAGTCAGAGACCAACGGCGGCCCGAAAATGGCCTTTCCACTTCTATTTCCCGACTACTACTTTGGGTTCTGCCTGTCTCGACGCTGGCACGACCAAAATCCCCGACCGTTTGCCGTCTTGGTTGCCATTTGGTTTCTGGGTCAGTTCAGTATAGTTTCTTCGCCGTCATACTATGCAAATACAAACGTGGTCTGTATGTTCAAAGATACTACAATTTATTTCTGTGACCAGTCAAATATAAGTCTGCAGTCATTTGTAATGTTTAGACTTACCAAAAGAGTGTCTATATTCAAAAAATCGTTTCGTTGAATTAGGCTAGATCCCTTTATTTCTACAGGGTTCAAACATGGTCTTTCGTCAAAAGATGCAGGATTTCGGGCTTAAATATCTAATAAAAAAACTGAAATTTATTGTCAAGGAAGTCTTGTTGTTGGTCAGCTTACAACCAAAATTGCAACTTTTATTTCTAATTGGTTTGGTCAGTGCAAGCGGATTACATGTGTATATGCAGCTTTATATTACTACACTGCTTGAAAGACACACTTTTAACTCCCATGAACAATGTTTTCTTGACCAAACCACTCAAAAATAAAAATTGCCATTTTTACTGTAATTTGAGCACATACAAAGCTTTCTCAAGCCCAAATTTCAGAACTTTTTATGATGACCCATTTGAGATATTTTAGCCCCAAAATCCGGCATTTTTCCAGTAGCAAAAAAGCGCTGTGATTCAATGCTACGAATGTTTCTACACAATCATCCTGTTGATAGTTCTAAACATCACAAGAGAAATTGCAGTATTATATTCAAGTCCTTTCCCAAAACAAGATGACCTTCGAGAAGATAACACATTCGCATTTGCATCGTATAGCGAAGAAAATCCGATCATATTTACCAAACCATTACGAAATGAAAGTTGCAATTTCTACTGTAAGTTGGTCACATACAAAGCGTCTTCGACACCACATTCGAGGTTTTTTGATGGGGCCATATATGATATATTTAAACTAGAAATCCGGCGTTTCTAGCAAAGGACCATGTTTGAACTCCCGTAGAAAAAAAAAGTGTGATTTAAAGCCAGAAACTCGGTTGGGAGGTTTTATAATTACAAAATTTTGTAAAATTTTATTCAACTCCTTCACCCAAAAACTTGGTTTCTAAGTGAATTTTATACAAATCGTTGCTCATTTTTCAGCCTCCATATCTTCCAAGTACGCTTCAAGAGCTACCCAATGTTTTTTAATTCAGCTCTCTTGTTATTCTAGTTTTTTATATATGCAGTTTCCATACATGTCTACGGGAGTAAAAACGTCACCCGCCATGCTGGAAATATGGTCGCCCCGGGAAATATAAAAGCACATTTCTTTTAAAAGTCGTTCTGATATATTCAGGTATATAGGACCCACATTCGAAATATTTTTCCTCCAAAGTGGTGCTGTAACCATTTTTCTAATGTTGGATGATTTGTCCAGGGATGACCCAATTTTACTATAACTAACCTAAATCAATCTAATCTTCCTTATCTAAAATGAATAATGTATAAAATGGTCGACTTAGCATAGCTCAATCTGGTGGTGTTTAAATAAGACAAATCTTGGCAATATTTTTCTAGATGTAAAAGTAGCTCATGGTTAAAACCTTTGCTTTCTAAACCAATGTCACAATGGCACGGGCTCAAGCCTTGGTCAGGTTAAGCATTTTCCCCTCTAGTTAATCAGACAGTTCTAACTTATCTTCATCAGATGACAAAGTGTAGAATTTGCAACCAAGACAGAGAGAGGAGGCAGGGAGAGCGAGTGAGAGAGATATCAAAGCCTCACCACTTCCATAACATTTCCGAGTATTGAACTGAAAATTTATGCAAAGAATTTCTTCCTGTACAGTTTAGTACTCTCCCTTAAAGTGACTCATAGTTCGTCGGGACCGTGAGCTTTGAGGATATTGAATTTGCTGTCTGGAACGATGATCCGCATTTGGATATTTTTCTATCTACCCGTATTTTCTTTTGACTATTTCAAGAACGTAACTAACATGCTGCAATGAGAATATGGGGACTCAACTTCCGTATGACAAATAGCTGCAGGCAAATACACTACACTCACTTATTTATTGTTATTAGACGATTTAATTTATTTGTATTTAACCTTCAGATGTAATATACCGACGTTGTGTCAACACCCACCACCTCTCTGATGCTATATTTTAAACATAATAATTACTTATGTACTGAAATGCTTGAACGAATACATATAAAACTCATTATTATTATTATTTTATCTAATTATTCATGCTTTGAGGAATATATCATTACATAAAAATAAATTTCCCAGAACGGGATTCGAACCGAGGACCTCACGACTTGAAGCCACGCAGTCTACCACTGAGCTAAGATGAACATTTCTACTTACCTCTTTCTGAGAGAACTCTTTCTGAAGAATCATGACTGAATTATTTGTGTCTAATACAATGGCATTCATATCAGTTTCAAATGCTATTGTTTTTTCTCCTCTGTCTTGTTCATTGTACTATGAATGCGAGAACTATGTTTGCTGTCTTTACTTTCTTTGGAAACGTTCTTTTACGTATGGAAAAGTAGGTGACAAAACCATCACATGTATGCATAGTTTCGAAATACTGTATCATTACGTATTTCAATGATTATTACTTTTTTTCTACACTTAATAACATTTTGACGTATCTTTTTACACTTAAAAGAAGAAAACCACATCCGTACTAACGTTTTCTAATTGCGAAAATTTTAGCTTTGGGGGCTCGAACCTGGCATCTTTGGTTTACAGTTACCGAAGATATCCGAAGTTGTACTTAGAGAATTTTCAGTTGAAAAATGCCCTAATCAATGCAGTCAACCGTTTTGGAATAGGGTGTACATGTTTTGACAAACTAGATATGGGACTGGCAGTATTCGCGTCTATTTCGTGTTCCTTTATCCTGATATTCAGGTTGCACTTGGTCCTCGAAATATACGTTTTTCGATTTATAATTGCAGTTTAATTCGTACTTCCGTTACGACTGCGTTTGATTCAAATTATCCATGGTACCTTTTGATTGAAATATCAATGTTTTTTTTGTAGGGACGAGATGAACAACGGCTATGTTAAGTTGTATTATTTGTACACTTATTATTTATTTCAAGTTCTTTTTGGGAATATAAAAGAACTTACATACTTAAGAGCGCTTTTAGTGTGTTTGTAGCTTTTAATGATATTGTCTCCTGTCTTGGCGCCTAAAGAAAACAAGTGAGGTGAAGCCCAGTGAAGAGACTGGGCATAACTCTTTGCTCCATACTTCAGCGAAAAGCATCCTATTTATATAATCAACGCTGAGTTGGAAATATTATGGTGACACCCTTCCAGTGACACTTTAAGCACCTTTCTAGCCCTAGTATAGTTCCTAAATTATGAACTAACCCATCTCCGGAACTGCCCCTGAAATGTGTATGATCTATACAGGTTTGACTTACATTAACGAGACCTTTCGATTAAAATCTTAATCACTTTCTAAGCCCTAGTAGTTCCTAAGCTAAAAATTACTACCTCTCTATCTCTGGCACTGATCGTACAATCTGTATAAACGATAATGTGAGAACACGTCTTGCTAAGACCTTTGCAACAACACCTCATTTACTTTCCTAGTCTTGGTAGTTCCAATTAAAAAATCCCATAACCCTTCCCCTCCGAAATTCGGGAAGATTGTTGAAACACATCTATATGCTCGCAGAAAAACGTTGTTGATGTTCACTGAAGTGTCCAAACTCGTGGAATAGCTGGAGGGATTGACATAGCGGCAAACCGGGCGAAAAGCGCAAAACCAGCTGCAGTGTTGTCAGTTGGCCCTCTGTGAGTGCAGTGAAACGTCGTGTATGTGGTGACGGCAACCCGACGGGAATTATCGGCGTTTGAGCACGAGATTATAATTGGCTAGACGAATGGGGCATGCGACTTCAGAAATCGCCGGAACATTGGACTTTACTCGCTCCACAGTATCAAGGGTGAACCATGAGTATCGCATTGGAAGCATTGCAAACCATCAGACACAATGCAGTGGCCGAATTATCGCGACAAGCGACGTCTGGACAGTCTTGTCCGGGTACACAGAGAAGTAAACCTACAGGACGTCTTAGAAATGTGTCTCAGAGGTCAGTGCAGCGCAATTTGGTCTCCGTGGCGTATCGCAGCCGAAGACCGATACGTGTGCCTGTACAAATCGCTGTCCATCGGGGGCGGCGACTCACATGGGTTAAGGAAGATGCGGATTGGGTCTTAAAGGACTGGTAACGTGTAGCGTGGTCAGATAAGTCACGTTTCCAATTCGTGCACACAGATAGTAGGTTCCGGGTGTGGCGCAGACCCCATGGGTCCTGGTGGTGACTACATGATTGTGTGGAGCTTGTTTACTCTCCATGATGTGGGTCTTACGGTCCGGTTGAAACGGACATTGACCGGTTAGCGGTATGTTCAGCTGCTTGGTGATTATATCCAGTCCTTTATGAACTTCGTGTACCCTGCCAAAAATTGGATTTTCCAGGGTGACAATGCGCCATATCATCGTGCCGCAGTGGTGCGCGACTGATCCGGAGAACATTCTGGCAACGTCCAACATATGATTTGTCCCCCAAGATCGCCGGATATGAATGCTATCGAGCACATGTTGCATACCATCGAACGGGCTATTCGTGCCCAAGATCCTCCACTTGCAACAACCACAGAATTGTGGACATCAATCGAGACTGCATGGATGTACATTCCTTCAGCAGACTACCAGCAATTTATCGTGTCCCTGCCACGTCGAATTTCTGCATTAGACTTAGTCGTGCTCGGGGGGATCCCACACATTATTGGGTAGATATGCCATGACGTTTGGCACTTCAGTATATATGATTCTGGATAGATTGTTAATGCATATAAATTGTACCTGAATTAATTTTTCTATTTACTGAAGTCTGTAACAAATTAAATTCGTGAATAAGGAGTATGTAAGTACATTAAAATGCGTCGAACAAGTTTTTCAACTACGTCTAATACATACAAGGAAATGATATATATTATTATAGAAAGATTACTTGAGCGTAAATGTGCGTATTAACGTTATCATTAAACATACTAAACATTAAGTTTTGCTCATTCGATAAATGTTATTTAAATTTCAATTTATATTTTCTTTACTATCCTGTGTTATGATGGTATTTTGTTTCGTTGTTTTTCTCAAAAGTCCATAAAAAATTTCTTTTCCAGTAAACTTGTTTATTATTCCTTAAGAACCGAACAACACTACAATAAACTTAGTTTCTAAACAACAATAAAACAGACATAAAGATATGTGACATAAACATAAACGATAGTACAAAAAACGATTGGCAAATATCTACGTGCAGGATAATTGAAACTAATAATTACCATCGTTTGCTTAAGGCTTCAAAGAATAACACTTTCTTCACAACTTAATTCTAATTAGTGAACAACATTTAAGTTCCTAGTACTTTCCTTGCATCACGAAACTGTAATACACCTTTTCTGTGATAATGTTCAAGGTTATTGTTTTCATGCAGAGAAACAAAACACTGCAAGTGTTTTGGTGCTATAAGTAATTAAGATGACAGGTGTACATAATTTCAACACACACACACACTTAGCAGGATTTCAATTACACATTTTACATACATAATATATAATAAGATTCATTATTCGGCTCACATATACAAAGTTGGAATATTTCTTCTGGTTGTGGTACAACACTCACTACAGTTCCGATTTATCACTAAAAGCAGCCATGAAGGCATTACTGGTTCTTCTAGCTATGTGCATGCTATCTGGTATGTACTCTGAAAACTCTATTCTGATTGTAGTTAGTGAAGTAAAGAATGAACAATTCAATTTCAATTTTAAATCTTTATTTCTTGTTATGCCGCTGTGACTTACTATCTTAGAACTAGGTCGAAATATACACCTTTTAAAATAACATCATATTGTTTCATATTACTCTGACGAGGTTTTGTTAGTGACAACAACGCAACAATATCATTTTAAGTGCACTGTTGATTCGGCCATCTCAGCTACATTATTGCTGGTTTTCTTTCATATTATCTAATCTCAGCATCTGGCTGCAAGTTTTGAAGCATCCTCTGGTACACTGAGCCTTAACTCCTAAAAACAAAAGACATTCTTACCAGAGTGCTAATCTTTCTGTGTTAAGTAATTTATTCTGTCACTTTATCATATACTTGCTATACAGGACCCACTCACTACTTGGCCTGAACCAAAGTTGCCTAAAAATATTTTTTAAAAAAATAAATTCAATCACTGCTTAACACTAGACATAACGCACACACATCAGAAACACTTTTTTCTGGCGGAAGAGCTTCTCCACCACACTAATCCGCAACTTCTGAAAAGTCGCATCCATTATCAGCTAATACTTACATTTACTACTACACACACTTTAGTAGCATAGACCTCATAATAGATAGACGTAGCACGCTTCCACATTTCTGTCTGCGCTAAAGCTAATGGGCTTTTGTACAGGAGCACGTACAGCCCGAAGGCCCCCTAATAACTCATAATTAGAATTAGAAGATCAACCAGCACCCATAACACTATAAACACTCATACTAGTACAACACAAAAAAAACAAAAGACCCAAAGAAAAAGTAACAATCAATCTAATAAGCGGGGCACACAGTCAAACTAATAAAGATAATATTAAACTAAAAATAGGAGCCAAATAATAAGGGTAATAATTAGACATAACGGGGAATCTTTGCTCCTTAGAAAAAAGCCTAATAGCATCAGCAAACGGCTGAAGAATACCACAAAATCCCACCTTATTAGGGCCCTTACGGATCTGGATATATCCTAACACTTTACGCTCAAGTAAAGTCAAAAAAGCGACTCCGATTAAAACCCCAACAATTAAAATAATATAAGAAAAAAGTCCCAACCAAAAATTAAAATACACTACTACATGAAGAATTTACCTCATTCTTAGATCCTAAATCTAATGCACTTATCTGCCAAAATAGTTATTATTTTAATATAAATAAAATATTATAAATACCTGGTCCTTTCGTACTAAGACATTTAGATCATTAGAAAGATAGAAACCGATCTGGCTCACGCCGATCTGAACTCAGATCATGTAAGAATTTAAAGGTCGAACAGACCTTTCCCTTAAGCACCTACACCTAAGTAAATCTTAATCCAACATCGAGGTCGCAATCTCCCCCCCTGTCGATAAGAACTCTCAAAAGAGATTACGCTGTTATCCCTAAGGTAACTTAATCTTATAATCACAAAAAACGGATCAAATAAACAACACCGATAAATGAAATAATACAAGAAAAGTTTATATTTCCTGACCGCCCCAGTCAAATATATAAACTTAAACATAAAAATAAACACCAAATTATAAATATAAACTTATATATAAAGATCTATAGGGTCTTATCGTCCCCCCTAATCATTTAAGCCTTTTCACTCAAAAGTAAAATTCCACTATATTAAAAAAAGACAGTTATTTCCTCATCCAGCCAGCCATTCATACAAGCCAACAATTAAAAGACTAATGATTATGCTACCTTTGCACGGTCAAAATACCGCGGCCATTCAAAATAACAATTCATTGGGCAGACCAGACCTTATATTTTTATCAAAAGGCCATGTTTTTGATAAACAGGTGGGAAATACATTTGCCGAGTTCCTCTAACTCAACCTAAAACATATACTAATAATATAATAATTCCTTACCCAAAAAATTAATAACAACAGAGCAGTAACAATTAACTCAAACTAATAATAAAATATTATAAAACTATTAAACAAATTATAACAGAATTACAATTGATAGCTACTTCTAAGCCCACAACAATAAAATAACTTATTACCAAATTATGAAAAAAAAATTAATCAAGAGCAAATCCCCCTGACTCTAATTAGTCAAAAAATAAATAACTTAAAAATATACATTATATCCATGGCTACTGCATTAAATACAACTCCCCACTCAACCAGATATCACAAAAACCGACTAACTTCTCATTACCAAAATCACATTAAAAAGCAGTTTGCAACCTACAGGCCGCATATTCATTTTAACTCTTAATTTGCTTCGGGACAAAATAATATTATTTAAATCTTAAATATCCCCTGATAAAAAAGGTACAGCCACCTAAGCTTTCTTTATAAAAAATAATTTTCAAATATTTAAATGTTTCCCCCACAGTACTTTATATACTATTACTCAAAACAATTTAATTAATAAAGATATACCAAACTAACATAACTTTTATATTATTTTACTCATTAAAAATAAATAACTTTAAATTATACAGTAATAATTTCCCTAATTTTTCAAAGTAATCTGAATTGCACAGAGACCTCCTCGGTGTAAACGAATAGCTAAACTAACAAGCTCAACTTTGCTCATTCTAAGCACATTTTCCAATACACTTACTATGTTACGACTTATCTCACCTAAAAATGAGAGCGACGGGCGATGTGTGCATATTTTAGAGCCTAACTCAACAAAATAATATAATTCAAAATTACATTCAAATCCACCTTCATTTCATTTTTCAATAAAAATCCATCATAACCAAATTATTGTAACCCATCTCCACTTATTAATCAGCTGCACCTTGACCTGATTTTACACTCAATTAAAATAATGAAAATAACTTTCAAACTTTTCCAATGACGGCGGTATACAAACTGCAAACAATAACAAGTAAGATTACAGCGTGGACTATCGATCACGGGACAGGTTCCTCTGAATAGACTAAAATACCGCCAAACTCTTTGGGTTTCAAGAATATAACTATTACTACCCCAACCTTATATAAGAACTTTACAGTATCTATAATAGGGTATCTAATCCTAGTTTATATCAACACTCTCATAGCCTCAAAAAAAAAGAATATAAACAAACATAATAATTTCACCTACAAAATAATTACACTAATTCTAATTAAATAACAACACTAACTACAACAATCATTAATTTCCCCTGCCCCCCACGTCTAACCGCGGCACCTGGCACGAATTTTACCGGAACTTACAAATATAAATACCTACTTCAAACTCGCATTAAACAAATAAAGCCAAGCACTGCTAACCTGCTTTCACCTATTCTAACCCCCAAAATTAAAATATTATCAACTATCCCTTAACTCAAAACAATACATGTACAAAAATTATATAAAAGAGAAACAAGCCAGAATAAAACTTTATATAATAATTATAAAGTTATAAACACTAAATGACTAAAAGCCATTTTCCAAAAACAACAAAAATTAGAATAAATAATAACCAATATCCCGCCACCAACAACTCACCTGCGCTCCGCGCACATATATATTTTAGAATACAATTGTTTTTCATTTATTGTATTCTAAAATATATATTTAAAACCTCCATAAGCATATGCTGTAAACACTAGTAGATAATGGTAACGTATGTACATTATTTATTTATATAGCCGGTAATATAGCTATCAATTAAGGTATAATATATTCTGTATCTTTTATTATACTTTTACACATCCTCGTCCTATTTTACTACATAACCCCAAAATACACACTAATCATTTTAACCACATAACTTTTTATTTATTTAAAAAATAAATGAAATGACTGAATTAAAAGGTTTATCGTGATAGGATAAATAATGTATACCACATACTTTCATTATTTTACTAATCTATGCATGAAAGAATTAAACTTTCCCCTTCAACATAAAAAATTGACATGCACCTTACATTAAAGCATAAAAGAAAGATTGTAACAGCCTAGTTGCTGTTCCATTTTTATTTTTATTTTTCTCCCCTTTTATTTTCTTAGTCTCCGTTTTGTTTTCATTGTGTGTGTTCTCTTTAGCTCATTCTCTTTGGTTGGTTTTAGACTCTTTGAGCGTGTTCCGCTTGGATTTTGCTTTGGATTTTAATCGTTATCCATTCAGGTTTTCGTTAGTCACGCAGCAATGACTTGGATCTAACGCTTGTTTTTGATTGGCACTAGTCAATGCTTCGTGACTTGTTTTTTGCTGATTAGTGTGAATCAGCCTTCTTCTCCGTTTTCAGAACTGCTCTCCCACGCCATGTTAGTTTAGTTCCAATTTTTTAAACGAAGCGACTAGATGCATGGGCTTTCCATCATCTGTACTTCCTAAGCCCTGTCTACGAAAGGTAGATATAAATACTAAATTTAACATCATTTTCGATTTTCGTCTGATTTCGTCTATTCCGATGCAATATAATATATCTTATTAAGAAGAATTAAACCGATACTAGTGCTATCAGGACTCTTCAACGTCATAATTTCGGAATTTTCACCGTATTAAATTTTATATTATTTGTTTCGAGATTATTTGTCAATATGTTCAATATGTTCTAAATTTTAGTATGGGGCCGCTATTGACCGAATTCTTGCATTATAAATATCGGTTCGTTGGGTTTCAATAATCATATGTCAATTTCTCGTCTCCAGTTTTTCCAAATCTATTCGAAATTCCCGGTTAGCCATGTTTGACAGCTACCGCATATTTTCCTTACTTGATCAAATTAGCAACATGTCTGCTCGACTATCTTTGCGTACCGTTTTCATGTTAATAGTAAATTTTAATTTATTCGACATGGTTCGATAATTTTGGTTTCAACTCCAGCCACTATTCTCCGATGAAGAAGTCATATTTTATAACAATATTTTGTATTTTCAAAATTTATTCAGAACGCCTTTTGTATAACGTAGTAATCATCTGTAATGACGTCACGCAATTATTAAGGTTAAAGTGATTCTTTCATTACCATGTATTTTGGACTAGAACTTCTTTCGTGTAAGTAATACTGTGCTAAAACTTTTAGAAATTATACAACAATATTTCGGAAATAATTTGTGAAAAAATCAACGAAATTTGTTAATTATTACAGAAATTATGGACATTTATGTGTGAATACGTAACTTTCAGTTCTGCTTAATTCAATGTATACCAGCGATTCAAATTTGTTTGTTTTACAACTCAACTGTAATTCTGTTCCGATCCTTATAAAATTATCATAGCCGAAAGCGTGAAATATGTACATTCAGAGCAATAAATTGAAATTCTGAAATTTTTATATTTCTTCGAAAACAATCTTGAGTTTATGTTCAGTGAACGTAGTGTAGAAACCTCTCAGTTAACCAGGTACGATCTAAGGCATTAGTTGATAATCCTCGTACAGTGTTTAGTAATAGTTATAATGTGCAGTGATTTATTTAATATTTGTCTTGATATCTATTAAAAATTAGCTACAAATCGTTACGTGAAGTTGACAGCAATTGATACTATATTATTTCTGTGTTTCGGTAAACCTATCGTATTGAGTTATGTGATTTTTAATTAGATTAGATCGGTTCATAAATCCGTAGACCAGTGGTAGGATTCTTTCGCCAGCTGAGAAGTGATGACTTGGGAAAGGAACTATATATTGAATTTCTGGTTATTTCTGTATTGACATATGAAGCGACTCCAGCATGTGATTTGTGTGAATAAATATTATTTGCGTTTTGCGTTATGACACTACGTTTGGATTGAGTTGCGACCGTCATTCGTTGTGTTCGTTCGTCTTTATTTCAGGAATTGCGATTCCAGACTACAGGTGTGGGCCCTACTAAGGTAAAGGTAAGACATGGTCTTTTGCCACCCTGTAGACTTCGAAGTGAGTAAAGACACCGTATGAGTCACATATGAGTCGTTATGCGTATCATCGTTTGAGATTAGTTCCCAAGTAAAGATTTGCGTTTTTCTTTCTTAATCTGTCGCAATCTGAACCAGCTGGTACTTCGGAGTATGAACCGACGATCTAATTAAAAGATTGGAGGTGTCGCCTTACCGGTATTTCCTCCCTCGATCTAAATTATTATTTTTTTTACAGCGATCACAAGGATCTGGAATCCTCTTTCCCAGATATTCTTAAATCTGGAAGGCATTTCTGCGCCGCTCGTCTGGGGTGTAGAAAATGTTTGGAGCTAGAGGTTAGGTTAGATGGGTTACCTGGGTACTCTAGGCTCCTGGCGACCCTATTTGTCTGTGTGATCCACTTTTGGGATCATTAGGTTGGGGGCGTTTCAAGATAAGCTAACAAAGCTAATGGGCTCATACCCCGCCAATGAAGGCTCCAAATTACTCCTTCTCTTTCTAATGCTCACCAATCCTAAAATATTAATGTTCACGCTAACATTAATTGTAGGATCACTAATCTCCGTATCATCAACCTCCTGGTACGGAGCTTGAATAGGATTAGAAATTAACCTTCTATCCTTCATCCCCCTAACCTCAAAAACCAATAACCAACGGATAACCGAATCCGCACTAAAATATTTTCTAATTCAAGCCCTAGCCTCAATAATCCTCCTCTCAGCTACCATAATACTTCTACATCATAAACCCCCAATAACAAACATCAGTAACCTAATCATAACAACCTCTTTAGCCCTCAAATTAGGAGCAGCCCCCCTTCATTTTTGGTTAGTAGAAGTAATAGAAGGAATAAGTTGAACAAATTGCCTATTACTAATAAGATGACAAAAATTAGCCCCCCTCACCCTCATATCCTACGTGACAATTGCCACAAATACTATATTTTTACTAATTATTTCATCAGTAACAATTGGGGCAGTTGGAGGACTTAACCAAACCTCCCTACGAAAAATCATAGCCTTTTCCTCAATTGCCCATATGGGATGACTTTTAAGAGCAATTATATGTGACAATACAATATGATTCTTGTACCTAATTATCTACACCACCCTAACCGCAGCAATCACACTACTATTTCAAATAACCAAAATTTATTACTTAAACCAAATCTTCTCATACAAAATTCATCCAACCACAAAACTTGCAATCTTCACTACCACCCTATCATTGGGCGGTCTCCCCCCATTCCTAGGCTTCCTTCCAAAATGGATTATTATCGCAAATATAGCCCAAATGTTATTTATCGCCCCCCTCATAATTATAATCGTAATAGCCCTAATCACTCTTTACTATTATATACGAATTGCATATTCAGCCTTTACTTTAACTAACACTACTCAAACTTGAACAAAATTCTCCCACCCAAAATGACAAGAAAGAATCAGACTAACAATCACCTCTCTTACCTTAACAGCTCTTTTAATTTCCCCGTTAATTTTAAGCCTAAACTATTAAAACTAAGGCCTTAAGTTAACAACAAACTAGTGACCTTCAAAGTCTCCCATAAAGAAAATCTTTAGGTCTTAATGCTTTTCCCGCACTTCCCCAGACTTGCAATCTAGTATCATAACTATTGACCATAAAACCCTCCACCTTCTATAACAAGACGAACAATAATTCCATCCATAGATTTACAATCTATTACCTAATATTTCAGCCACTCTGTTCTTGCTAGGACCAATATTCACCTTGCAACGATGATTATTTTCCACAAACCACAAAGATATTGGCACAATATATCTAATTTTTGGGGCATGATCAGGAATAGTAGGAACCTCCCTAAGATTATTAATTCGCGCCGAATTTGGACGTCCAGGTAGCCTAATTGGTGACGACCAAATTTATAACGTAATCGTAACAGCCCATGCCTTCATTATAATTTTCTTCATAGTAATACCAATCATAATTGGAGGGTTTGGTAATTGATTAGTACCATTATTGCTAGGGACCCCTGATATGGCCTTCCCCCGCCTAAATAATATAAGATTTTGACTTCTTCCACCGTCACTTACTCTCTCATTAACTGGAAGAATTGTAGAGAACGGTGCGGGAACTGGCTGAACTGTCTATCCTCCCTTATCAAACGCAATCGCCCACGCTGGAAGATCAGTTGACTTATCAATTTTTTCCCTTCACCTTGCTGGTGTTTCCTCAATTTTAGGAGCCGTAAACTTCATTACTACTGTTATTAATATACGAGCGCCAGGAATAACAATAGAACGAATTCCCTTATTTGTATGGTCCGTCATAATTACAGCTATTTTATTACTATTATCGTTACCCGTATTAGCCGGAGCCATCACGATACTATTAACAGACCGAAATCTTAATACTTCTTTTTTGACCCAACAGGAGGGGGGACCCGATTCTTTATCAACATCTATTTTGATTTTTTGGTCATCCAGAAGTGTATATCTTAATCCTCCGAGGATTTGGCATAATTTCCCATATCGTTACTCAAGAAAGAGGAAAAAAAGAAACATTTGGTGCGTTAGGAATAATTTACGCAATATTAGCAATTGGGTTCCTAGGATTTATTGTCTGAGCACATCATATATTCACAGTAGGAATAGATGTAGATACACGAGCCTACTTCACTGCAGCCACAATAATTATTGCAGTCCCAACCGGAATCAAAGTCTTTAGATGAATTGCAACCCTTCATGGCACCCAAATCAACTACTCTCCCCCGACTCTTTGAAGACTAGGATTCATTTTCCTCTTCACAGTAGGAGGATTAACAGGAGTAATATTAGCTAACTCGTCAATAGATATTGTATTACACGACACTTACTATGTCGTTGCCCACTTTCATTATGTACTTTCTATAGGGGCAGTATTTGCCATTATAGCAGGAATTATTCATTGATTCCCCCTTTTTAGTGGAACATCCCTCAATCCCCATTGATTAAAAATCCAATTTATTACAATATTCCTAGGCGTGAATATCACCTTCTTCCCACAACACTTTTTAGGTCTAAGAGGAATACCACGACGATATTCTGACTACCCCGATGCATATATAACATGAAATATAGTATCAAGCATAGGGTCCCTCTTATCACTAATTGCCGTTCTAATACTAGTATTTATCGTATGAGAAGCCCTAGCCAGTTCCCGCACCGTTCTCTTCCCCGATCAACAACCCACTTCCTTAGAATGATACCAAAATTTACCCCCAGCCGAGCACAGCTATGCAGAAATTCCGATTCTAACTATTTAATGTTCTAAGGTGGCAGATAAGTGCACCGGACCTAAGCCTCGGAAATAAGAACCAATACCTTCCTTAGAAATGGCCACCTGAAATCAAATAAACCTACAAGATGCTAGATCACCGATCATACAACAAATAACTTTTTGTCATGATCATACAATACTTATTATTATAATAATTACAGTTCTTGTAGGGTACTTATTAATCTCTATTATATTCAACAAATTTATTAATCGATACCTTTTAGAAGGACAAACCTTAGAAACTATTTGAACAATTTTACCAGCAATTATATTAGTCTTCATTGCATTACCATCACTACATCTTCTTTACCTAATTGATGAAATCAATCAGCCCTCTGTAACCCTAAAGGTAATTGGCCATCAATGATACTGAAGTTATGAATATTCAGACTTTACGCCCACAGAATTCGATTCATACATAATTCCAATTAATGAAATAAAAAAAATAATTTTCGTCTCTTAGACTTAGATAACCGAGTAATTTTACCAATCAACACAGACATCCGAGTTTTAATTACAGCCGCAGATGTTCTTCATTCATGAGCCATGCCAGCTATAGGACTAAAAGCAGATGCAACCCCCAGGACGACTTAATCAAGTCGGAATAAATGCAAAACGAATTGGCCTATTCTTTGGACAATGCTCAGAAATTTGTGGAGCAAATCACAGCTTCATGCCAATCGTTATAGAAACCTGCCCGCACCAACAATTCATCAGTTGAAGATAGCCCAAAAAACCTCATTAGATGGCTGAAAGTAAGCAATGGTCTCTTAAACCAAAATATAGTAAAATAACAATTACTTCTAATGAAAAAAGTTAGTTAAATTATTATAACATGGCCATGTCATAGCCAAATTATTAAGCCCTAATACTTTTTAATACCACAAATATCCCCCTTAAAATGGCTATTATTATTTATTTTCTTCTCAACTATCTACTTAAGTTTCGCCTCAATCATATACTTTAACATTCGCCCCAGTCAATTAAGCACAGAACAAACAAGCATTAACAAAATACCCCTAACCTGAAAATGATAACTAATCTATTTTCGGTATTTGATCCAACCTCAACTGTGCTATCCTTATGAGGTCTATGCCAGAGCTACCTAGTGGATAAAATCAAAATCACGTGCTCCTGTACAAAAGCCCATTAGTTTTAGCGCAGACAGAAATGTGGAAGCGTGCTAAGTCTATCTATTATGAGGTCTATGCTACTACATTCAACACATTATAGATCATGTATTATACATGCTATTCACACTCATTGAAAGGATTAAACTAACATAATAATTGAAGAGCACAGGGAAAGATCGTGTTTTGTCCACTTTTGAACAAATTGAGATAAGAGTGACATCAGTTAGCTCTTTCAAAGGCCTACGTAATGTGGATTGTGAACTTTTAAAATGGTCTGCTGTCAAATCAAGAAAATGGACTAAGCTCATTCTTTCCCTGTGTGATCTTCATTTATTATTCCCCCTTTTCTTTTCCCTCAATTTAACTACTATTCTTGGTTCCATTCTTCTTTTACTTTTCTCTAACGTCACTGTTATTTCTGTTGTAGATTTGTAGAATTGTTGTGCCCCATGCTTTTCTTTTTAGTCATGAATAAACAATTGTTTTTTTTTTTACTTTTTAGTATAATTTTTAAAAAAAAGGATGTCTGAAAAAATCATTATTATTTTTTCGAGTTATTTCGGTGCTCGAATCTTTTCTTAAGCTAATGATTTGTGACCCAAATCCTAAAGTGATCTACAACCAGTCTTACACAACATCGTTGCAGGCTAGTATTTATTTTAGGATAAAGAAGTCTACATTAATATATACATATTAAATTATGCTTTTAAAATAGAAATATATAGAAATATATGAAAGTGACAATGGAATACTGTATTAACACCCGAGTTACGTCGTTGTGCAAACTTTTATCATTGTATGACGTCAGAAAATGAGTTAAATTAACGTTGCAAGATTTGGGAACACCATGAACCATTATGAACTAAAGAATGAATGTAAAGTGAACTTGTAATATACTTTCTTATTGGTTGGTATCTCGTTTATGATCTATGGTTAATAAAAAAATAAGTTAGTGTTAATTATTAACGAACGAATTGAGAAAATGTCGAACATTAATATTCTGAAAGTTTTGACTTTAAATGTTCTGGAAATTTCGAGAAAGATTCGTCATTTTCACCTTCAGACTAATTTCTAATATGTAATAAATTGTAAGAAAACAGACGCGTTTGGATGCTTGCAATGGCAGAACGGTCAATACGCTACTATATACTCCCTTCATTTCGCTGTATTTATAAATGGTATATGAGGCGTGCTATATACTGTAAATTGTACAGTGTAATTAACAGAAAATAGCCGACAGAAAAATTTCAGATACCAACTATTTCAAGACTTTGACAACACTGAATAAAAAAAAATCTGAAAATTACATTAAACACGCTAGTTTTAAATTTTGCATTGTTTATTACTTTAAATATTGCCATACTGTCAAACATTGTAGACTTCAAAACAATCTCACTGGTCATTTTTGTGAAACTGAGTGTACTTCTTTCTTTTATATTTTAAAAGTATCTTTTTGTACAAGCTCAAATAGATGATGTGGGTCTGCAAAAACGAAATGTATCACGAAATTTCCAATATCACGAAATTACCAATAGCATGAACTAGCCAAAACCTTCATAGGTCTAGTAGTTCCTAAGTTGAAAACTCGCCCAGGAATTTGGGACCCTCCCTGTGATCTGGATGAAATATACAGGTTTGAACTCGTCTCCCCAAGACCTCCTTACGACACCGCAATCACCGTCCTAGCCCTAGTAGTTTCAAAATGATAAATTACCCATATCTCTGTCACCGACCATGCAATATGTATGATCCATATGGGTTTGAACTCGTTCCGCCGAGTCCTTTCCAACGACACCTCAATCACTTGCCTAGCCTCAGTAGTTCCTGAGTTGAAAGTTGTCGAAAGACGGACGTAGTGGTTGTTCAAGGATTCACACCACTTTCTACTGAGACCTAAAAGTTTAATAGGCCATTAATTGCGTCTATATATAGTGCCCGCGCATGTAGTAGATTTAAACTTTAATGTACTTAGAAATTTTATAAGTGTCATCCTGGGATATTGAAATGGTGACAGAGAATTGGCTTATTCTGCAGATCGTCAGAGCTAAGTTGCAAAATGCTTGAACAATACTCCACTGATATGCTCTAACTATTGGTAAGATAAGAACTCGATATACATTTATTTTGTTCAGAAGATAAATGTTTTTGATTTGTAATTTAAAAGTTTCATCAACAGTTAGGATTCTTCTATCTCTACCAGAGCTGAAACCGGGTCACTTTCGCTGACCAGGGTACCCTGCCTGACCCGAACATAGGTGACACGGCGACTCAGTCCGAATCTTGATCCGATTGACCCGATATGAGAATTATAATTAACTGGAAATTTCGGCGTCGTATTTATCGAGCTCTGGGCATAACACCTCCGGTCCTGGTCAACCCCAAAAGGAACAATGTGCAAAGGTAAGAAAATATTTAAAAAACTCTTCTTTGCTCTCCGGTGACCCGGTCCAAAACATGACCGAGTGACCCGTTTCAGCTCTGCTCTCTACACATAATTCATGAACTATTTTGTATTTGTCTAAAAATATCCTTTTGTTTTTTCTAGTTTTTGCAGATGCCTTCACGTCCCGGGATAAACACTCCCTACCTGTAAGTAGATTTTATATAAGTAAGAGTGGTATTAATGGTCAAATAAAATTATGTAATCATTTTCTTTTCTAGTCAGAAAGGTTTCTATAGACAAATACGACCTATAAGAAGCTCGTATATAATATAAATTTAAATTGAACATTTCACTAGTTGTTCAATTCTTCGGAGCAAGTTCAGAAAGCATTTTTAGCATGCTTAAATCTTCTGTAAGAAACTTGTGTACATCATACACATTTTAAATAGTTATCTTCGTATAATAGTCACTGTCTGCAACACAGCACTCATTGTTTCATATTTTATGGTGTTGAACGTTGCAAGAGAATACCAAATATTCTTTAAAGAGTTGTAGTGAAATTAGAAAAGATTACACTACTTGATTGGGAACGCTGATAATACGGTGAACAACATTAAAACTAACTAGTGGACCCCATAGATGGAATTCAACAAATTCATGAACAAAATTTATAATTTAATGTATTGTTTCATGAGGAATGTTTGGGTTCAACACTATCTTGGAATTGATACAGATATTTCAAATTGATTCGAATCTCCACCAAGGTCGACCCAAGATCCGGATGGCCATCCAGAACTATCGATATGGATCACGAAGAGAGGGTGTAGAAAATCAAGAGTGTAAACTGTCGTGAGGTTGCTTCTGAACTCAGCATCAGTACAGATCCGTGTTAGACGATTTTGACAGAAAAACTAGAGATTGAAATGTGTTCTCTAAGTTTGTGCCATAACAGCTGAACAAGAAGAGGATCGTGTCAGGAAATTTCAAGAATTTTTATCGCCGAGCGAATGGTGATCTCTGTTTCCTAAAGCTGGTGATCACTGTTCATGAAACATGGGTGTACGGGTACGATGTCGAAACGAAGGTCTAAACATTACAGTCAGTCGGACAATCCTCACAACTGCTTAAAAAGTACGAACGAGTAAATCTCATTTTAAAGTTATATTAATGGTCTTCTGTGACCGACAGAGAATCGTTCATACAAAGTTTACCACAGTGGGTCCATAGCGAATACAGCATTCTAGGTTAACGTCATGCAATGATCACGCGGAAAGGTGCTTTGCAAGATGCCAGAGATGTTCCTTTTTTATATACAAAACGCCAAACATCTGTTGTCCCAGAACCTGCCTACAAACATGATTTGGCAGCAACAGATGTCTTTATCTTCCCTAACTTGAAATCAGTCCTCAAAAAGCGCAGATTTTGGACTGTAGACGAGATCCATAAAAATCACTACGTTACCTCTAGACCATTCCAATTCTAGAAGAACTGCTGGAAGTTGTGTGTACATACTGGATGCCAATACTTTCAATTAGATGAGTCCAGCTTAATATTACCATTTTATATATTATTACAAGTTGTTTTTTTTAAACAGCACTGCTTTTATTTGTTAAAAATGTTTTAAAAAATTGTTATATTTGAAAACTTGTTATTTTCATAAACTTCTAGTTGGTTACAATTACAAATGCGTAATTTACACGTATTAGCTAATACTTCTTCCCCAGAAGAGGAGAGTTTTCATTCAAAAGAACGACATATGAATGAAAGAATCTTTTGAAAGAATCTATGCAAATTGTCTGTGAGCAAAACTAAGAGTTGGGAGTATGAGAATATAGTTGTAACTGAGAGTTATCCTATTTCTTTCTTTTTTTGTTAGCCTTCCTTTCTCAGGATACTAATACCACACATTTGCTTCTACTGGTTTGTGTCATTGTCTACAGTAACAAAGTTTTGTTAAAGATCTTACTCCATTCACATATATCGGTGTACTTTGAATCTTATAAATGATAAGGTTTATTTTCTAAAGCGATAATTTTTAGTCACTTCACAAGTTCAACGCATTTTGATGTTATAGTCCTTTTGTACAGTATTACCGGAATCATATTCCATTGTAAGTAGATCAGTGCGGCCAAAATCCTAGATTGCAGGGGAGTCCCATGGAGATAATCAACACAGATATTGTTAGAGTAACATAATACTTATATTTTTTATAAATACAAACAATATACATGATGATAAAAGTCATTTTAACTCTGTTTTAGCAATAGGATTTTAAGTATAACCAGTGTACCAAAAACATTATGACAATAGCTTTGAAATAATTGAATATTTCAAATATGGTCTATCAGATATCGTAGACTTTAGTTATTTCACTTCATGTGCAAACACAATGATCATTTTCTCATCCGGCACTTTCACTGTGTACCTACTTTTCACAAACTATATAATTCACCGAGCCCAATGAGGCTCATTTATACTAAACATGATTCGGGGCTCATTTTACCACCTTCACCATTTTGAAAAAGTATTAGCTAATTGCCTCGACTATGCATGCATAATCTCAAACTAAGTTTACAGTAATAAAATCCTTGAAACCTACCTAGTCAATCGAAATCTGCGATCATAGTAAATAATTGTATCCAAATAAAATTTGTAATACTTCTAATAATACTTACTTTACAGAGTTTTCTTAGAAGAAAACCTAATTCACTCCACTATGCATGGAGGCAAAGATGCTACTGCAACGTACCCAGCCAGCTGCAGAACTAGGAACTGTTACTAATAATTCTTGCTGACAAACTAGGATGTTGGCCCTGCTTTGGGAAATATTGTGGAGGAGGTTCAAATTACATTAAGGCTCCCATATGCCTTGTAAGAACATTTTTATACATATGTCTACAACAAAATATATAACATTTACAGTGCGTCCCTGAGAAATATAAAATTAAAACTGAAGTTGGCACACGATATGGAATAACCTACAGAGGATGCTTCACGGTTTAACTTTATTCATGGCCTTTAAGCAACGTTGGCTTACTACGGGGTAAGACTGGGGAGAGAAAGTTACAAGAAAGTAGGTTATTACTTAGTTTGAAGGTATTATATTGGCATTTGCCTGGTGTGACTAAAGAAAACGTGTCAAGTTGGACGGTTGCTCGTATGGGAAGCAGGATCTTCCGATTGCTAAGGCAAATACTCCAGGAACTGATCTACAGTCACACTGTGAAAAGTGTCATGAGTTTAGCTCTCTTGTATCAGACAAAAGTCAGTTTTACTTCATTTACCAGATACAATTTCCATACAGTTTCTGAGTTTTTGCGAACGAACGGAACATCCCCGTTAACTTCCGAATGAATAGCATTCTGACAACGACTTGTGAAAGTTTGTTCATCAAATGTTTCAGCAAGGACTGACTAGGATATAAATATAGAACACTGAATTTAGAATAATGCCATTTGTAGATACTTGAAAACAACGTAACTTCTATTTGTGAAATGGGTTTGTACTTACAATAAAGAGCATCGTTATTTTAGCTTCTTAGCTCATGCTCGTATTACAATACATTGTCTTATTCTTTTTCTACGTGTGTGTTTCAGGTTAGACCACATGCAAAAGAAGATAATATAAACTCGAGAGTAGAACAGTCACACGCAAGAAGAATGAGAAGAGAATCAGAAAATAATAAAGATGAGGGTAATGGAGAAACCGATAAAAATGAAGAAGGTGGAGAAACCGGTAAAAGTCAAGGAGGTACTGAAAATAAAGGTAAGATGAACTGAAATCTTCCAGATATGTTTAATATGAAAGGTTATATTGCACTTGTTTCCAGAAATTATTGAACTTTTAGTAAATTCCAAATACGTCATGTGAAACAATGAATGCAGAAAATAGTTGCAGCATACGGGAACATGATAAGGTAGTTCACGAGTGACATTTTCACCAGTTTCACTGATACATGGAGTCACGACGAACAGTTTAACAAGGACTGGATTTACATCTTTGTACCAGATCTAATCGCAATATAGAACAGCAGATGCTGGTTAATAGGTTGCCAAATTCAAAGGACACAATCACCTGTAAATCGGTACAACCAAGACCTGGTGCTATAAGTGTCGTGCATGAACGTTATGCTCAATCGTCTACACATAGAGACAGATCTGCTGCACGGACAGGACCACTGCTGCGGTTGTCTCTTGCAGCGATTACATTTCAGCTGCTGTCTCTTCCATTTTACACAGAAACAGTCGTGAAGATGGTTCATATAAAAGTACTCGAGACTGCGTGTTCGGACGGTATTGTGAACTGGGCAAAACGTAATGTACTTTGTATCATGTACTAAACGGCAATAGAGCTTTTGCGGATCAGCTCCAATTTTCTTTGTGTAACAACTCGTGATGTAGTGATCTAGTGGCAAGCAGGTCTCATAATCACCCGTCTAATATCTAATATCCGATAAAAATATATATGGTGCAAAAAGTGTAATAATTTTTAGTAGTATTTTATTAAGGAGAGCGAACAGACCTTAATATTCTTCAAAGCGGAAATATGAACGCTCGATGATATTGTGATGAACCTCTGGTACCGGCAGACTAGTTTCCACGTAGGTTAAATATGAGATATATTCATCCTTCAGGATGACAATACCTGTCCGAACCGAATTTGGATGTTAGAGTAATATCTTTGTGATTCGTATGTATTGGTCAGTCAGATCCACGCACCTTAATCCAATCAAACGTATGTGGAGTTGCTCTATAAGGCATGCTGCAGCTCTTTAACTCTCCTACTACACAATCTTCTAAAGATTTGCAACATCACCGATAAACCGTGGCTCAATAGTAGGGCCTTGGATTAGCATTCGGGAGGTCCTGGGATTGATCCCACGGCCGACCATCCTCACTAAAGAATTCCAAGGATTGTCCTCAGTCACACTAGTCAAATACTGTGATGGTACCTACAAAATAGACTTTGGCGGTCTACCTTCCACAATCCTTTCCCCACCCTATCCCGGAATGACCTTCAGGTCCCCTAAAAGCCTTAAAATAAATTCAAGATTCAAGTTTTGGAAGATCGATGGTTGTTCCAACGCACTGAGTTCAACGAGGCTGTTATTCTTAACACCAAGTGTCATTGTATGCCCTCCATCACCGTGTAGGAAGACAACCCAAAAGATGTTTAGAAACTTGGCAATTCAAATGTGGAGCCTTGTCTTTTAACTAGTGCTGTATGTATTGAATATTAATGTTGCTACACATCACCGTTATGTAGATTATATGCTTCATGTTATTATATATATATATATATATATAGGTGGAGAAAGGATTGTCCTCATTTACACTAGTCAAATA
>JAGDQP010001706.1:89455-116807 GCA_022664845.1 Lepisma saccharinum
ATATATATATATATATATATATATAAGTAGGTGTGTTAACTTGCAAGCCAAAATATTATGTTTGCAAAAGAAGAATACGTTTCGATCATTCTCTTTTAGTTGAGTAATTGATTACATTAAATTCCAATACAAGTTTTTAATTGTAAAATAGCAACTCTGAAAGAATGTTGATGGAAAATAAATTTCAAACTGCAGTGCTGATCAAGATAGCAAAATTATTAGAAACAATCGTAGTAATAAAAGATAATAGACAGACGCAATTGTGGCTATAAGCTCTAAGCTATTACAAATATTTAATTTACCATAACCTGACCAATCAAATAATCAATATACCTGTACTCATATCGGGATAATAGCTGAAGTGCATCCATTTATTCATTTAGGGACAGTAGAATATCGTAAATAAAGTATTTAAATTTCATGAGTGAAAATTTTAAGAAATAATGAGTACAAGGTAAAATTTCTTGAGTACAAGGGTAAATTTCTTGAGTAGCTAAATTTATAAGTATTTTTCCGTAACGTTACTTTAAAATAAATGAACCTTGTACTAATACATAATAAACCTAGATAAAGGGCATTTCTTTGGATATAGCAATTACCTACTAATACTGCTAATTATATGTTTATACATTCCCGATTTTCACGTTCTTCTTCCACATTTGCAAGCATAGAATACGTGTCCTTTTCATAATGAAGTTCGTATTTTCTTCCCTTGATAGGAAACAATGTTCGCAAATTTGCTGCTGCCTATGGAGGATTCGGTGTACTACATTCTAACTTTCACCGTGCTATGCGATTTCAGTGATAGATTTTAGAAGACCATTCTACTGTCCCTATTCATAGCTAACATATTTAAACTATAGCTGTGTAAATATTATATTTGGAGCGGATCGTTAATCATGGAATGACGTAATATTTATATAACTTATATGGAAACATCAATTTACAAGGAACACTCGCTAGGTGTCAGAGCCCGATTTTAATAGGTGCTGCCGTCAACAAATAACGACAGGGGGAGCTGATAAAGATGGAACGTAGAGAGCAAGTAAATCGAATACAGAGCAAAGAAAACGCTTTTTCTTTTATAAACTGTTACATATATTGAAAGCAAATGGCTATTAATAAAACCGCCACAATGTTTAGCAGTCGCGAGAACACTCGTATGTTTGACACGGTGTTTGTCAGATAAACACGTCCAGTTGTGGTGAAGAGGGTAACGGGTGACTCATCCGACCACACGACACGTTGCCAGTTCCCCAACGTTCAGTTTTTGTGGGAATTACACCATACATATCGCCGTAGAGCATTCTTATCTATTATTAGGTGTTTGGGAATAGCAATACGCCCATGGATACCGATTTTATGCAGTCCCCACTACACTGTTATGGATGACACTGGGGTGTTTAGGATCACCTAGTGGTTAAGTTCTGCAGTAACTTTCTCCGCCGACGTTTTTCTCTACGACGTCACAATCTGCTTCAAGGCCCGGCGGTCTCTATCCTGCAGATTCGTCTTGCGACCACTATTGTACTTGACCGATCCTGTTTTACTATGCACTGGGTATGCGGTCATAACTTTCGTGACCGTGCCTTGTGTTAGACCACATAACGCCGATGTTTTGCTCACAGATGCTCCAGCTAGAAGTGCACCCACAATTAGACCTCTTTGAAACTCCGTTATGTTTGACATTCTGATCCAACACCTACACACTACAACTGCACAACGCCCACAACCACATTGCCTCAGTCTATTATTAGTGTACCGTCCGTCTTACCTGTAACAAACAAAATACTGTTGACTGTTAATGAGTGTTGTTAGAAGCTGTTGTTAGCCTCAGTTTGTGAGTTAATCTTGTTTTTATAGCCAGTTATTAGAATGCAAAATGTTCTCTAAAGATTAAGAAATCAGTTTTGTTATTAAATGTTATTATTTAATTATTTATATTTTCAGATGGCGAAGGAGATGGAGAAAAGGGCAAGAAAGGCAAGTACAAGAATAGATTATGAATGGATTCTATAAATTGGATAACATAAAAATCAATGAAAAGTTTTATGCCGAGAACATGAATACTTTTCGGGCACTATTTTCTGTAGACTTAACTTTAATTAAAAAGCGAAATCTGATATTTGAAACATCTACCGTTTAAAGGCGAACAGAAAACCTTGAAAACTATCTTGCTAGATGATAGAATTGATACCAAATATAATTATTGTACAATTAAATTGAAATAGCTTATAGGTGGGCCTGTTAAATTCAAGTTCCACAATGTAACAGTACGGTCCGGGAAGTGGGGTGGCTCTTCAGTCTCAATACAAATTTTAAATTTCCTGTTCCTGAGGACAAATATTTAATTTGCATTACTTTGGTTCACTCCACTTCATGGAGGTTGTTGTTTAATTACTAATTACTCTTATTTCTCTTTACAGATCCAATATCTTTAATGCTAGGTAAGTGTAAAAAGTAGAAGAAAGTTATTTTCATTCTTATTGCTAGAAATGTTAGTTAATTTTCGAAGATTCTAGTATTATTTCAACCAAGTTGTAGTGTAGAAAAATACATCTATGTTTCAGAATAAGCTCTATCTTCCTCACTGAGAATGTTTGATGCTGTTCAATGCTCTTATGTTTTCGAAAGCGAAGCTTTAGTCGGACCACTGTTATTTTAGCATAACCCGAAGAGGTATCTTTTCACATGTCTGCCATCGACTGTTTTGTCCTGAGAATATCTTGCGTTTGTCTTTGTGGAATTTTGGGGTCTACTATCAGGAGTTTGTGATTCTACTCCAGAATGATCTGCAAAGTTGTTCTAAGTGATCGATGAGTAATGATACAGATATCTCTAGAATGTCCGATAATTATTCTGGCTGAACGATTTTGTACAATTTGTAATTTATTTATGTGTGACCGGCATGGTTCCAGTCTGGGGCAGCGTAAGCAAGAAATCGCCCGATCATCATGCTATAAATATGTAGTCTGATTTCTATACTTAGTGCAGGGCTTTTGCGCATCGGATAAAGTGAGATTATTCGTCCTAATGCACGTCTAGCAGTAGATTGCGATGTTAGGTAGAGAAGTTAATCTTCGATCTAGATCGACTCCAATATATTTATTAGAATTTTGTAGTTCTAGTGGTTCTTCAAAAAGCGTGAGATGCAGTGGAACAGGTGGTCTCGTTCTTGTGAATTGTACAAATTTTATCTTGCCCTTATTAAATTTTGATGCGTCATTGAGCAGCCCATTTTTCGAGAAGTGTTAGATGTCTTTGTGCCAAATCCTGTGAAGATTTCTGGACTGACAAACAGAAGTAGGGAAGCGTAACCAACCAACTACTCATATGGTGTACATCAATTGAGAGGTCTCATTGAGTATATTATAATGCCAAAATATTAGATTAACAAAATATATCTAGTAGGAGATATGGCCAAGAGGGCAGTAGTTGTTAGTCTCTATTTCGTGTCCTGCTCTACTTACATCGTTCTTGATTCCTCGTAGTCCAGTAATTCAGTTGATGCTGTAATTTTCGTTTCGAAAGCTCTTTATGGGGCGCCTGGATTAAGAGGAAATCATATAGCGTCAAGAACGATGATTGTAAGAAGAACAGGAAACGAGATAGAGCCTAAAACCTCCTGGTCCTCTAGCGGCCATAACTCGTACTAGATATATTTGGGCAAACAATTTATTTAGAGTTATGCTTTCCTTTGATGACGTAATCAACATGAACCAAAGTCAAGAAGTAACTAAAATGATCAATATAAAATGAAGTTTAACAAAACTGCACTATATTAAACCGCATTTGAAAAATATTGATTTTAAAACACGTTTTAAAAATATAAATATTTCCTTCAAATATATTTGATTTTGATTCCTTTCTTTCCCATGGTACTTAGTTCGTGAGTAAAAAATGTTACTAGTTAAGTCAGTCCTACGATGTCTAATCTAACTTTGTTAATTTTGAGATTGCCTGTCTCAGAGGTCGGAGTACCATCCAAGCATTCGTTTGCTGGGACTGAAGAAAATATTTAGATGAAGGTGAATGACCAGAGGATAAGTTTGGGGTTATTTACGTAGCAGATGGTAGACATAGAAATCGGGATCAATTGAACGCTAGGATTAACAAATGACAGATGCCATTCCGAAACCAAAAATTTGCATTTATTGACCCAAAATACAATGGATCCTAACCAAGAGCAGACGAGCAACCAGATCTCACCATTTCAATAATAATCGTCAGCATACCAAACGAAGGTCTCACTTACCCTATTCGAGGTGACTATGATGTTAGTCAGCTAGGCTCGAACCCTGGTTTCTTCCTGCGGCAGCGCTATGGTCGAAGAACGGTTCAGTGTACAGCTGGTATGCTGTACTGCCAAATGTGAAGCCCACACATACCTCTATGGTGGCTTTGTGAAGTAGTCGGCCAAGAACCTAGTTAGAAGGCCAAGACCCAATCTGGTGGACATAGATCTGGTTGGTAGACTCAGTGATGATGATGATGGATAGTCATATGTTAATCGGTCTCCACTTTGTCTGTCATTCCTGTTGCGCTGTCTGTATTAACGCGCTGCAGCTTTGTGGTGTGTGGACCCAATGTACCAATCCACTGCACCTTACACTACCAATCCACAAAACCCAGGATTGTGTGGAATATCTTCCTGGTGTACTTGCATTCCACGGCGTCTCGCTTGCATCCAGTGGTGTACCAGCTAGAAATGCCTCGAAAGTGGGACAGCCTCCCTCAATACTATATAGCTTACGGAACTCACACGATTATCGCGCCAGGAAAAAAACTTCGCTATTGGATTATATTTTGCGCAAGATCAAGCAAATTTTCATCGTGAACACCTCCATATCTTTTGAAGATCTCTTCTAATATTTTTGGATCAACAACGTTTAAGCCTTCCCAAGGCCCCTTTCTTTCACCTTTCTAGCCACTATGAAATATAATCTTCACTTTTTGCCAATTTGAGCTACATAGCCTGCCCATCTTAACAGTCGCAATTCTTGGCAAATCGGGTGAATCATAGAGTATATGGAATTGAGTAAATTATTTTTATGGACTTTAAGAACCTCCGGCCGGAAGCGAGTGGGAAGACAGTGTTGAAAGGTTGGGAGCCTTCAATGTCATGTTCTAATTTGTGGGTACAATCCCGGCCAGTGTGACTCAGGAAAAGCCCTAGAAAATTCTGTCATGATGGTCGGTGCTTATAAAGAATTAACCGACGGGACACAATTGGATCTTCGTGTGCCCATGCAAGTGAAGAGCTCCGTGAAAAAGAGGACACGAAACAAGAAAAGTTTTACAGGAAAATATTCTTTAAGCAAAGTGTTTCCAATAACAAGTATTAGGTAGCACACAGTGATCTGAATATGAATTGAGTATTTATTTCCAAATCTTAGCTGATACTGTATACTTTAGCAGAGCCTAATAGTGCAAAGAAAACACTACGAAATAATATCATGAAAGTTGAGTACAAAATGACATAGTTGGTTTCTGACAACCGCTCAAGTGGACTAATCAAAGATTTATTAACGTATATATATAGGAGTTTGAACTTCAAGATCTAAAGTCAGCATTATCTAGGCAATAGTAACAATAATGGTAAGAATTAGAACAAGAAGACATTCTGTAATATCATACAAATACACGACACATATGGCATTATACCAATGTGTACAGTAACATAAAGTTCAATAATCTTGAAGAGGGCAGTCCGTACATTCGAAATGAAACATAAAATATAAAACACGCTGACATTGAAACTCAATCATCCAACTTAGTGTCAACGTTCTCTACTTCCGGTATGTTTTCACTCTCATCTCTTTCTAAATCGTGACAAATGGACGTATGAGTGTCATGAGGCTTTGTACGCCGCGATAATGCCTTTATTTTGAGTTCATGTGGATAATTCACAGACAAATTGCAATGTTACATGTCAGAAGGACGACTACAATTTTCTGTAAACTGACCTTCATTTGGTTATAATGTGTACATTAGTACATGATGCCTCCATATTGATAGGGATGTAAAATATTACAACGTTCTCATGCAACGACTCTGGTTGAGTGACCGCATACGTAATAGTAAGTCAGTGTCACTGTATTATGGTACGAAGACACCATGTAGCATGGGTCATTCTCCCACTAGTTTATAAGGGTTACACCAGTTGCTTCTGAAGTAGAATAGGCACATTAGATGTGATCGGAAATTACATTAGAAGGTACGAACTGTCGTATACCCAAAAATTAATAATAATAATAATAATAATAATAACCAATGAGTGGCATGGTCCCCTTTCCAGATAATTTGCTTAAAATATCGTTACCTTAAAAATTATATTGCGTTCTCGATACAGCATGTTTTATGCCAATGTACTGATACGGTGTGGATAACCTGTACTATCTTTATCATACCTAGAAAGTTTCACGTTTAATTTAAGAGTTGGATGTGTTTGCGAAAGCCGCCATGACCTGCCCGTTGAACGTTTCAGTGCTTTCAGTGGCCAAACATATGCTTGTAAACATTAAATCACATAGATTTTGTATCACAGGAGCTCACTTAGGTTACTCTATTTCAGGCAATTCCATGCTGAGGGCTTTATCATGAAAATATCACAATGATTGAAACAATGCGCTATGTCCCGGCGTCCTAATGCAGGCGTGTGTGTATATTACTATTGGGAGATAATATCTCTACAAAATATTAAAGCCTGTTTCCCAGTCTTTCTCTTGAACTTCTAGAAGCTTTGAATCCTACATGTTTGCTCCTTATATGTAACAACGATCGCCAAACTGGAATATCAAACATGGTACAAGTTTTTCCCATTTAAAGCTTAGAATATTCCTTGAAGAATAGTTATTTACTTAACAAACTACTAATTCTGCTGAAAGCTCATTAAACATACGACATAAGAACAGAAGAATCGGCCCTAGCCTTACTCAAGGTACCATCCCAGTATTCGTCTTGTGCAATTAGGGAAAATCAACATAAATCTTAATCACATGGGAGCAGTTCAACTCGAACCCATGACGTTCCGAATGCAATGTTGATGCTCTACCAACTAACCAACAGCAATTTTGTAAAATGCCTAGAATATGGTATGCAATTACACTGTAAAAAAAAGCCCTGGTGAATCCAACTATAATTGCATTCCTAAACTGTATTGTTAATTTTTATAGTTATCGTAACCATAATTGTGCTACGGTAAAAATACACTTGTGCTAAGTTGACTATATCTCGTATTGTTGTATAGTTGGGATTCCTAAACATGTATAAGTTATATTTCTGGGGAAATCATACGTATGGTTGATTCTACCATATTCCTTCATGACCTACAAGTTTGACAATATATTTATTGCTGTTCGAACCATACTGTATGGTTGTTGGATGCGCATGCACGGAAAATGACAAAAGTATATAGTTAATATGACAATACTTTTTTCTGGGACTCCATGTGGTTGGAAGCCATATTGTTTGTTCGAATCGAGAGAAATTAGAAAAATGTTGCTAAGGATGACGAAGAATTTGTTATGGCCTCATGTTAGGTTATGACATGAATATTTTTGTTATGATTTCGAAGAATAAATGTATTGTACAATTTTATGTAATTTGAAGTAATTTCGCAATGTGTAATGTTGGGCTTATGTGATTAAACGGTGCTCAAGAGATGGTGCTGCGATAGCTACCATTTCTAAACGCCAGACAACAAGAATAGTGATAATTATGGTATCTGAATTTGTAATCAACGATTACTGTTGTCTGGTCATAACGTATTTGCTAAAGTTTATACCCTACAAGGTGTATAATGTAATAGTCGTATACTAATAATGAAACTGGACTTCGTCAACAAGAATATTTTTTTTATTTTTCTTGCAATCATATGTTGAAATATATTCCACTCTGTCCGGAGGTCATTTAGCAATACATATGGTCCTAAGAGTAATAAAATATCGTCCATTTCTAACAATATTTATATAGAAGTTGTGTAACTATACAGTATGGTCAGACATGATTCCCCCCGTAGTTAATTCAACTACACAGTATTGTATAATTAACCATAATCTTGGAAAATATATTGTTAATTTAACTAGAAGCAAGAATTTGACCATACAATATTGTTAATAATATTGAAATTATGACAATACACCTAACCATATGTATTGTTATAATAACAATACACCATTAACGATACTTGTATTGTATTTGCAATCATAGTATTACTGTCTCAAAATTAATTATGAAAAATCGCGTTATATGGTCACAGTAACCATACTTGTTTTAGCGTGTAGCCTAGAATATTGGAATAAATTTATGGTACACATGAAATATGTGAATATCTAAACGTAATTCTAATAGTCTCAATTATATTTTAGATATCTGTAATTTCTACATGTGTTAATGCTGATAGATTTAATATACAAGACTATCGTGCGCGTTTTTATAGTTCATGAATATTTCTATTCCCTGGGGTCATGTTAGCAATGTTACCTGTCGGCATATATTATTTATTATTACACGCATTGTTTTTTTCCTGGTGAACATACCTAAATTGCTAGGAATATTTCTCGAATATTGAGAGGTAAAATGGAATATTCCTTGAATATTCCTTGTATGAGATAGCTATATTTCTGTTAGTAAATGCCTGTTGTTATTACAAAACATATCATCACTGTTGTTGTAATTTTATGTTAATTAATCATTGTTAATTTCTTTTCCTAGCGATGATGATGGAATACGCTAAAAAAGGACAAGGCATGTTTTCTCCAAAGAAATAATGTAGTTTACTTTGATTGGAAAATATAAAATAATATGTATAGAATATTCATTTCATATCGTTATTACAATAAACATAATAACAATACAAACAGCGTTCATATGCAGAGCTATGTAAATGTTATGTTGTATTATAAGAACCTCTACAAAGTTAATATTGTTATTTTAATAAACATAATAAAACTATACGTAGTATACATGTGCAGAGTTGTTTAAATTTTGAAATATCTTACTATAAACAAGACCACTTGCAAAAGTATGTCATCATATGTGTGCTGAACACTAATTTGGTGCACGTCTGCTCCGTTCAATAAAATAAATAAAAGGAAAGATAAGTCAGCAGTAGAAGATATATTCAAATTCTTTGTCAATATCCTGTACGACTAACCGTAAACAATACGGCTGTTTACTTTTATTTTCTGAAGCACTCTTCCTTTTAATATACAATATATAGCACAAGTTTCTTGTATTAATGTCATATGTCTGGTACAATTAATTATCTAAGGGGGTGCAAAAATTGTTCTATAATATTGCAGTTTAGTTTCCCTTATTAAATTATGTATTTTGGTGATAATAGAGTTGTAGAAAATATTGAAGTCAAGAAATGAATAAATAATCTTTACAGTAGAAAAGACAATGGTTGTTTCAAAGGTAATGTTCCATTTTTTTCCCTTGAGAACAATTAATTTAATGTAACTAAAATTAACACACCGAAAAGGGCTGAACTACCTATGTTATTTTTCTACAAATTCTTCGTTCAATTCTATGGACTGACGCCATCGCGATACGAATTCATGTATGCTCCTCCTGTACCAGTCCCTCCCTATGTTTCTGTTTTTCTTCTGTAGTCCCTTCTTGATATCTCTAATAACGCTTTGGTAGTCTTTATAACTTGTTCCACGTAGTGCATCCTTCATTGACTCAAACAAATGGATGTCTGAAAGGCATTATCCGAGCTCTTTCGACTGTTTGATTCGCTTAGACCAGCATCCAACTTTGTTTCTATCGACTGCAACACTTCCGTAGATATCTTGTAATAGCTTTTGGTTGTTTACAACACTTTCGTGTACAACACAATGCACAGTCAACATTGTCAAGTTACAACGAAATCGCCTGACAGACGGCCATGAAATTACGAATGTACATGCATCAGATATACAACTTCCTGGATTTAAATTCTCTCCTTCATAGCTTGCATATAGAATGACAAAACAAAGATGTGTATTACTTTTAAAACAATCCTTACAGTAAGCAACATGCAATGCTTGAATGTGTTCATAATATTAATTTGTGCTTAAAATGCTTTATGCTGAAAACATTAATATTTATCGGAAATAATTTTTAATTGTAAAGCGACCTCGAATCTGAAGCTAATTATAAAATCTATACCGTTTAACTAGAAACAGTAACCTTTGAAATACTATTTTCGTAGATGGTAGATTTGATGGCAAATATACTTTACACTCAAATTGAAACAAATTATTAAATTTGTGTTTTTGTTTTTTCAAAGTCCAGTAAGTTACACAATATGAGAACAGCGAACCATTACATAATTTATAAAATGTAGAACTTAATATATCATACGTTGTGCTTGAAACGTGTACTAGTTCAGTGTTCTCAGATACTGACAATTTAGGAGTAAGAAACAATTCACTACCGGGCATTTTCTATGAAAATGAGTTTACATGTCTTTTAACTGTCAATTCAGATTTCAGGTTTCTCAATAGACTTGTGTTGTTTTCATTATTTTGGTCCTGGATTAACGACCTAACCGAATACATTTATCGTATTTTCGCTTCCATTAGATATTAAAATACCATGAAATTACTTTCGAGTGTGTGCTATATAAACGAGATTTTAACGAAAGCTACTGAAGATTATTATAGGTCGTAGTACACACTTAGACCACCTTTTGAATCATCTGAAACATTACGATGAATCATATAACCTGGATGTTCAATGCAGGATTAAATTATTACTGTTTGTTTGCAAACATCACTGTTAATTATAAAATGCCCTTCAAATGTTCATTGAAGAAGAAATGTTATTATATTTACAAAATAACAAAAGAATGATGTATTTTTCTTTAAAACCGTATTATTAATCAACGTTAAGTTAACTTATCACGCGGGTATGCCATTGATGCTTTTGTACATTTTCAGTCCTCACGGAAAGATCCTAGATTAAAGTTGAAAGTGTTTGAAGTCGCATTATGCTTTTCAAAAGGCTTTATATTAAATAACACTTGCTTTCTAATACTCGAAATTATGCGTACAGAATACACATATAGGCCCATCGCTATATTCTTTACATACCGTCTACATTATATTTGAAATCAGTCATTAGGTAGGCCTAGTTCAAATTTTGAACAATAATTGTCTTGCATAGTCCAAGTTAGTAAACAACATGTCATTTTCCATAAATTGTTGTAAACATTTGGACACTTGTCTTCAAATATTATGTACAACTGGTGCGAAGAATGCAATTACTTTTTTCTTCATGATTGCCATAGGAGAATTTCCAAATGTTCATAGATACCTAGCTCAATCATTTTCGGGACCTTGTAAAACAAATATATTCTTTATTTACAAAATTCTAATACATTTTCATGTGCCTTTGCACACAAAGTAACACTTGATAGTTTTATGCTATGATCGGGTCAGTTATCTACACTCTTCACTGTTTACTCCATGGGGACGAATATTGCATTTATTTCATTTTTCAAGAGAAGGAAATCATCCTCGTGTTTTAGTTATTAATTTTTCTTGAACATAATAGTTCCTCGTTGCGGAGCTAATCAAATTGCATTGAAATAACGTCGTTACGGTATTAGAAGCGAAAGATTGTCAGCTGTCAGAAATAATAAGTTTCATGTGTTAGATATGTTTTTCCATTTATACCCTTGCATAATATTTTGACACAGTACCTCATAATCCATAGTAATTGAAATAGGCACTTTCTGCATGGGATCTAGCTTAATTGAACCTTAATATGAGGTTTCCTTTATATTTCCTACTCCTGTTACTTTTGCGTTTAATATTCTCAAATGTTACTTTCCTCATTTCGGATGTGTAAATTGCAGAATGTGATGTAAAATCAAAGGATGATGTGAGTATAAGAACACACTGGGTAAAAACATGTGCTCTTGTACAAATATAATCTCTTACCTTGCCATAACATTTTGTGTTCTACGTATCTGTAATTAGGAAAGAATCACCATTTAAAATACATTCAACACTGTACAACAGCAGAAGCTAATACAGAGAATTACTGTGACGTGTTGCGTTAGGTTACTGCCAATTTGTGAACTGCATGCAGAAGTTGTAATCGCGATATTTTAAGGAATCTATGTTGAATTTCGCTACAATATAGGCCTACTAACTAATTCATCATTTCGCATCATGTCACACTCAGATTGTAAATTCTCCTTGTACTAATTTAATTTGCTTCGATAATATACTATTTAGAACAACCTAAAATTAGAATCACCAACTAGAGCATGAATTAGACTAGATATAAATTTATCTCCCAGATTTTACATCCTAATGAATAGTGTGCACTGTTTTACAAAGGTATAAAATATCGTAGCAGCTTTTTTTACATTATTGGTACAACACATTTCGCTATTGAACAGCAGCTCCTAACACAATTCGTTCACGAAAATGTAAATTTTCCAGCATAACATTACATTAACTTTCGTTGCCGGTACTTTCAAGTAGTGTGCTGTGTCATCGTAAGTACACAAGACTAGCACATACAATTGCTTCTTGGCGCACTACGTACTACGTACTCGTGGACTTTTGAAGCAAGCTTGTGACGTCACTTCCTGGGAAATGTGTACTGGAAGTACGCACTATGTAGCTTTTGGACATCGCCTTAATAAGGATTTTCAACTTTTCTTCTGCCCTTGGTTTAAACATTACATAAATAATTCAATCGCTAGTTGAAAGAAGGCAATAAACGCCAAAAATTTGAAAATCTAGATCATGCTGTATTTGATTTCTGGAAGAAATCGCACCTCTATACAATGCATTAAAGGAAGCAAAAAAATCAGTTAAACCTTGAAAAGCAGGTGCGAAAGGAAACAAATCCAGATTTACTACTTAAGTTTTAGTAATGACGAGCGTTGTTTTTAATGTAACATTGGATTTTATGGGCAGTAAAAAACACCAAATGGGACCTTTCTTGATTCTCAGGTCTTCTGCAAGCCGAAAAGAAAAGGGGGATCCCTGCCTAACTTTGCCTATTTATAATTCAGTTGACATCCCCATCAATTACGTCCTACAGACGTCTATGACTGTTAGTTGATACGAACGGTGAAAGGATCAGGAAATTGTGTGAGGAAGATGTTTTCAGAGCAAATCCTGTACTTTAAGGCTTGGGAACCAAAGTGTTCTATAAAACCAACTCATAGCATTGACAAACGCTCCCATAATTTCTAATTATCGGTACCTTCATTATTCATCTTCCGTGAAGGGTTCTGTAATTGCTTTATAGTTCATTGTAAATACATTTCTTGCAAATTACCTTCACTTGAAGAATTTTTTTGCGTTTTCTCTTCATTCTGCTGGTTGATTTTTCCTTCAGGTTGGAATAAGGAAATAAATCTACTATTTGTTTTTAGTTTTACAAGAAAAAAAATACAATACTTGGAAACTGTCTGAGTAGTACACAAGGATCAGAAGAAAATTCTAAATATTCAGTTAAGAAAGATGGTTTCCTTTCAATAAAACAGAAAATATTATACAGCTTTTGTTAATATCTCACAAAACAGATTTTTAGATATTTCCTTCTTCCAACTGCCGATTCAATTGCTATTAAGGGAAAACCGGGTAATAAGCACTAGGATTCTATTTACTTAGTCATCTGATACAGTTCAAGGTACATGTAATTATTCATTGATATTTACAATAAAGCATAAAGGGTAGAAGTAAAGTATTCACTGTTTGAAGGGGAATAGAGCACATGATGTGTGTGTGTGTGTTGTTATAAGTACTGAGCACAAAACTTATTAGGCTGTACTACAACTTGTAAATAATTTTGAAGCAAGCTGACAGAGTTAATATTAAAGGAGATAAGTGAAATTTATATTAAGCTACAAAGCTTACTTTGAAATTCATGAGCTGCACAACATCCTATACTTTGGTAATAATTAGGATTATAAAGATCGCGTATGTGTAATGAGCTCAAACTTGTTTTTATTCGGTTTTATGCCTAAACACTGCGAATAGCTATCGCCTGATGTGGATTTGTTTATAAAATAAGCAACACTAGGTGTATCCAGAAGATATTGATATATTAGCCAGCTTTAAGGTAACTAAATCATCCTGGACAAGACGAAATAATACCAAAATACTATGACAAGACAACAACTTTAGATGTGTTTTTCCAATCAATATGAACAAAGAAAATAGAACTAATCCCTTCTTTTTACAATAAAATATTAACGAAACTTGTACTTACGGTATCATCTTTAGCTAAAATCAAATTTTCTTACTTCTCTCATAAACGACCCGCCTAATAGCTTAACACCAACTGTAATCTCTGTCAGCCGAGGACGTGAATCAGCGTCCCGTTTGCAATGTATCATTATGCGTGTGTCTGTGTCTGTGTCTATTTCCATCACTTACTGTAACATCACTGTAATTGCGTGGGCGCTTAGCATTGCGTACAACAGCCCCGGAACCAATTTACTGTAAATTATAAGAAAGGGAGTTAATTTAGGGTGAGAGCTACATAAAACCTCTACTCCGTGTCCAAAGGGTTAAGACGATTAAAGTAGGGGAAAGGCGCTGAACGAAGCAACAGTAATACGAAGACATATTTTATTCTCTTTCTTGTAACGGCAGAGGACAATAGTATTCATTCACATTATTTTACCTTGTTAGACGACTGATTCAATAAATTGCATCTTGATGCATAAAGGAATTATAGAGAAATTTACATAGTGAGAGCAGGTTTCGATGCCGACCAGAGGATAAACTAAAAAGTATACGGTATTCAATTGTAGGTGAACAGACGAAGACGATATGAATGGTAACCAATAATATGTCCTACGGAATGTGATGGACTTAGAGACATTGCTGATTTATTAAATTTACAATAAAAATGAATAGTTATTCACTATATTTAATGCACATATCATGAATTGGCAACCTTCATTTACCATAAAAGAGGGGAAGGACTTATCTACTTCCATTCGTGCATTGCTGAGAAAATTTTAGATGAATTTGATGTCATTTGCCTCTATTCCCATTTGAAGCAAAATAAGTTAAATCAAAAATGGTGGATAAAATGTGTCCAACGGAGCACCTAGCATACAGTTCTTGGTCTCATTTACATTTGATATAGTTACATTCATGTTGCGTCAAATCTCTAGAAATTATATGGTCCACATTTGAATTAGCCGATACATTACTCTAGAGAACTATGTAATCAGAATCACCTCAGGTAAACGCACCAGTAATGGACACTTTTAACCGTTATAATTTTTAACTGATATACAGTTTAAATGTATTGATCAAATACGTTCTCCCTACTTTCTGCTAGTGATTTCTGACCTTAATTTTCATCAACATATACTATTTTAGAGGAAATCACATTTTTAGTCTAATATTGTTTTTGTACCAGTGTTAGAAAGAATGAAACAATGTTGGCGGCAATAGAAATAGAGCCCAGGAGTTCTCAGTGAATCAACTTAGCTACGGAGGACACTACATTTCTCAGATTTCTCACTAGGTATTCAAGTTTGTAGCCTATAGCTTCGAAAAGCGAGGAATGTTCACCCTGGCGACTAAGAATTTTTCCCTTGTTTTGATGTACTGTCTGTCATCCCGAAGTTTTGTCGGTGCATTAAGTTAACCAGTTCTTAAAATGTGGTTTTTAATATTGTTGGAAGATTGAACATTTTGCTAACTCATGCAGCATAGTTTTCCATATGATATTCCTTAGTTAATCCCAAATGCTCCTGACACTGGATAATGTAGCAACATTTGGAAATAAAGTTTGGATATTCTTCACATATACTCTGGTGAATGGGTAGGCAAAATATAAACTGGATAATTTCCATAAAACCTAGGAAATATTGATACAGGTAGATGTTAGTTTAAAACCTCACAGCCGCGTTAAGGCCTCTACCGTCTGTGAGGGCCTCTGTTTTTTTAAGTTGGTAGAGGGACGCAAGACGATCTGTATCAATCAATCTTGCGCCGGAGACCCAACTATGTGGATGGATTGATGAATGTATGCATGAAAGAATGAATAAATTGATGAAAGTGTGGATGAAAGAATGAATAGATTGATGAATGAATGTCATAATTCTGGTCGTCGTAGTGTCTTGTGGTAGATGCTCCATTGTTGTCCCATGTCCTGTTGTCGATTTGTTCGCCAGGTCCAGGTCCGCCGCAGTCATTAGTTGTTTTAGAAGCACTGTCGTCCTCGTTCATTCAGGTAGAACCGTCATCGTCCCTTCAAGTCATCGTTTCGTCGTCCCTGGACGCAGTAGCTGAAGAACCACCCCACAACACACCTAGGAGCGAGCACTTTGACCCACCCAGTACGGTGCTAAGATACTATTAAAGTATGCAAAGACATTATCGTGCAGAGCCATCCCAGGATGACCCCCTTTCATCCCAGGAATGGACGGCCTGTGGCCAGGTCAGTTGCTCTTCCGATGGCTAAACGGGGGGTGGCCCCTCGTACTACGTCCATCATTGGTCATGGTCGTCTCCAAATCAGTCACATCCTCCATGCTTTACTCACTATCAGGATACTCCATTATAATTCAGTTAAATTTTGCTGAAAATCCTCCCCCGAAAACGCAGTAGTTTATTTAACAAAGACGATGAAAATGTAAATCGAAATTGTCGTCATGGTATTAGTAATAACAGTAGGCCATTCTTTGTGAACAATTGACTTTGATTTTTGCTCTTTCCATATAACCATAGAACTTAACAATGTCAAAAAATAATGAAAGAAAATTAATCAAAATTACGCTTTTATAATATTATTTCTAGGTGAACACTTAGAAGTTCTGGAATTGAATTTATTTAGGCCTTTAAGCGTCTATGGCTCAGGTCGGGATAGGGTAGAAAAGGATAAGGAGAAGAAGGCGAACAGGACCTAAGTGGAAGGTGCCTGCCTGACGTGACAAAGAATGCTGGAAAAACGTCAGCAGAACCCAGAACCTCTCGAATGGGAGCGCAATGTATCCTAAAGTCTGCTGCATTCTGTAGTATGCACTCAAGGTTCAATTCGGGTATCCTTCCCTGAATTTGTTCATATTTAACGTTAAGATAAACAAAGGAAAGGAGAAGACCTCCAGGAGCTAAAGTTTGTTTTGTACTTCAATACTGATTGTCCAATCCAGTTTAATCCAAAGAGAACCAAACTTTCAACTCCGATCCATTTTTTTAAGCTTGTCGCTGTGTGGCTGGCTTGTGGTCTCTGTTCTTGAAAATAAAGTTAATATTATTTACAGGATGTCTATGATGTACATGACTGAAGAATTGAGACACAAATAATAAAAGAAGCAGGCTACACAGCGACCAACAAGCGTGAAAAACAGAAGTGAAAGATTGGTCCACCTAAACAGAAAGTGGACAAACAAGATCATCTTGCGTCTGGTTAAAAGTACTAACTAAGCGATATATTATTAAGTACAGTTCAATGGGTGGCACGTTATTTTATAATATATTGTATAGGTTTCAATATGATATAAACACATTAATAATGCATTACAGTTTTATACAATACTTTTTTATGCAAATAGAATCTAAGATTGTACTTTGTAAGTTATTTCTAATCACTGTTGCCAGTTCGGTGACGGAAGCCCATGACTCAACTATGTTTCAGACCTTCTTAATATTTCTGTTGACCTGCAATCAAAACAGACCTGAGAAATTAAAAAGTAAAATAAGATATTGAATAAATTAACAAAAATTATTCTAAATTTGTCCCCTTTCTGAGAAGTGTATTGGTAGTTCGCGTCGTGGAGGCGCGTTATGAGCCTTTATAATCCAAGGTCCGCTAGGTTGCAATACCGTCGCTTCGTAAAATGTCGATGATATTACAGTACGCTGTTAAATAGTTGTTTTTCTTCTTTTGGTATTCTTAAAAAATAAAAATAGTTTTAGTGGTTATTAATCCTTGGCCCGCGCAGACTTCATATAGATGTAAAATTAGTATAAGTGGCCCTTTGAAAAACGTAATTGAAGGGAGAGTACTCTCGAGGCCATGTGTAGACTACCCACTGTTATATAGGTTACTCTATCCTTAATATTGAGCCATTTATGTAGAAACTGTACATTACAGGCTCGTTATATTACATCATATTCCTTTTTGTTTCAACAGTGTACTCATCTCTCAATCTTTACAAGGTCCAGTCTAGCATTGCGGCAATTCTAGTTTGAAGAGGAAGTGTCTGTTTTCTTTGAAAAAGCGTGTGACTTCCTGAGTCCATTAAAAAATTCTAAAATACCTTCTTCTTAAGTATATATTTTGGAGTTACTGGTCTCCCATCAGGCGCCTCTACAGGTGACGGATAGGGGAATGCCGACCGGATATGGTGGGTAGGGGAAATATTCCGGGGTGGACCAAAACCAGTACCTCTGCCTTGCAGTTAGTAGAGGGACCTACAAAGGCTAGGGGAAGATAACTCCGAACAAAAATATCATGGTGAGAGGAAGCAGCATCACCATTACCACTCTGAGGCTGAAGATCAATGACATCGGAACGGCTCAGAGATGGACAGAGGACGACATCTTGAATGTCTACTTTTACTGCGAGGTCGTAGAGCTGATAACTCTACACCGCTAAAACATGTTAAGAAATAGCAACAGATGTTTCATGGATTCTCCTGGGGTAAAATATTCCGGAGGTAAACTAGTCCCTCATTCGGATCTCCGGGCTCAGACTTCTTCAGGGGGCTCCAAGAACAGGATTAAGAAAGACCTTACAATTGGAACGTATGTACACTATACCAAACGGGCGCTCTTCAGATGGCGGTACGCGAGACCGAAAAGTACAAGCTAGATATATTATCGATAAAATAAGTTCGGTGGGAGGGTCAAGATAACATCCCACAGGGCAAATACACTTTCTACTACGGGGGAACCCAGTCTCACGATTTCGGAACAGGATTCCTCATTAAGAGGAGTATCCTTCCTGCAGTTCAGAATATAGCGCTCGTAAATGAAAGACTATCGTACGTTACGATACGTACTCGATGGGGCAACACGGTTTTATTAAACGTCTATTCTCCGACCAAGGTAGCTACTGATAACGACAAAGATATATTCTACGATGAGCTAGAAAGGCCGTTTGACCGAATGCCGAAGTATAATTCGAAAATTGTGTTGGGTGATTTCAATTCAAAGGTAGCGAGGGAATAAAAATATAGACCTACTATAGGCAAATACAGCCTTCACGAAAAGACCAACAACAACGGAGAAAAACTGATAACTTTCGAGATTTCGAAAAACCTACTGGTAAAGAGCACGTACTTTGAACACAAATACATACATAAATACACACGGGTATCTCCGGACAGCAAAACTCTCAACCAGATCGATCACGTATTCGTGGATAGACCAAGACACACCAACATAATGGATGTTAGGTCGTACAGAGGAGCAGAAGGTGACACCGACCATCAATTATTGATCATAAAAGAGAAAAGTTATGCATCGCGAACAAAGAAAGCAAGGGGTAAAAAACAACTGAAATTCGAAGTTAAACGATTACATAATTCGAGCATAAAAGCAAATTACCAACTCGAACTCTCAAATAGGTTCGAAATCCTAGCCGAATCGAGCAATAATAATGAAATTGATGTAAGTAAGATGTGGGAGGCAATTCGTGAAACAATTAAGAGTGCAGGGAAGGAACTTGTAGGTGAGAAGAAACAACAGAAAAACAAAACTTGGTTAGATGAAGAATGCCTTAAACTGCATGAGGAACGAAAACAATCAAGGCATCGATGGCTAAGTAATAAAAGCGAAGCAAATACCAACCACTACAGTAACGCAAAACGAAGTGCCACACTCGGGTTCAGAAAAAAAAGCGAGAATATCTGACGCAAAAGATTCAGGAGATAGAGGAAAACGGGAAGACAAATAACATACGAGATCTATACAACTCGTTACCAGCCGAGGTTAGGAATGATTAGAAATGGACGTGGAGATCTTCAGGCTGATCCGACTAAAATTGTCGATGTGTAGAAAAGATATTTCGACAAACTTCTTAATGTACACAACTGGGAACAAACAGAGCAACAAAATACATGATAACAAGCCGAAACAAGGGAATGAAGAAAATAAAAACAAAAATTAGGGATGAGGTCATAGAAAAAGTAAACAAATTTAAATACTTGGGAGCATAAGTAGCAAGCAAAAATGAGGTCATGGAAGAAATAAAATGTCGCTTAGTGTCGGCGAATGCATGTTCCTATTTAGTCAAAAAACTGCTACCCAAGTAGCAAAAAACGGTTGGGCCAACGTTGAAAAATGGTGACACTTTCTGCAGGTATCACCATTTTACAACTTTGGGCCAACCTGTACGATGTCCGCCTTTTTCAACCTTTTTTCAACGAACTTTGTCAACCAACTTTCAACTATATTCCAACCTTTGAATGGTTGGCCCAACGAAATTACAACGATTTCCCCACGAATTTCCCACCACTATCCAACTTTTTTACAGCCTTTTCGGATGGTTGGCCCAGCGAAATTTCAACGATTTCCCCACGAATTTCCCACCACTATCCAACCTTTTTACAGCCTTTTTGGATGGTTGGCCCAACGAAATTTCTACGATTTCCCCACCATTATCCAACCTTTTCGGACGGTTGGCCCAACGATCTTTTTAGTGCTGCAAACATTTTTCGACCATTATCCAACGAAGATTCACAGAGTACCAACGTCTGTACGATCCGGATGAAAATGCATTATTTATTCCTTGAATCGATGTTTGATACGAGTATGATCGCTCGTTAATATCATACATCGTATTCAGGCATAAATTATACATTTTCATCCGGATCGTACAGACGTTGGTACTCTGTGAATCTTCGTTAGATAATGGTCGAAAATGGTTAGCTTAGGAAAGGTTAGGAAATTAAGTGGTTAATTTAAGCAAGGAATGGACCAATTTCATGGATAGGAAATTTCAGGTTTGGAAAAGAAAACATGGAAAAAAACATGTAAGAATTTAGTTTTGGCATAAAAGAAATACTGATCTGTAATCATGTTTTTTTTTTATTTTTCTGGAGAAAGATTTAATGTAATTGTAGTTACAAAAATCCTTTTTACCCTGAACGTTTCAATAAAGAAAAAGTCGTAATACATACGACTAAGTTTCAAATCTACCTGCTGAACTTCGTACAATATCAAGAAGTAACATAATTTCACTTGTGCACAAAAAAACTGTGAACAAGTAAATCAGTACCGACACTAAATGGCTAAAAAAAACCTTCCAATTGTCTCGTATACTCCTCCATGCAATTTATGTACGATTTACAAAAATCCATTTTTCAAGGAACTGTAAACAAAAATATGTAATATCATAGACAACAGAATTTACATAGACTAGGCGCGACCAATACTTTTCGTCTACAGAAAAACTACGGCGAATTTGCCTACCTTCACCTAGTACTGGAACTAATCTTTGGATGGCGCTGAGTGCAACCTATGGTCTGAGATAGGTTGCCCTCAGCGCCATCCAACGACTGAATTCAGTACTAAGTGAAGGTAGGCAAATTCCGTCCGTCCACATTTACACTTAATGTCAATATATCACTAGGTAAAGGGTCTGACTTTATTTTTTCAATAATTGGATACCTTGCTTCCGTTAAACCACGTGATGCCCTTTCGACAATTTGTTTCTCTACTCCAAAATACACAAATGATTCTGTATCATTAGATTGTTCAATGCTAACACTTCGAGGAGTTTGTAGAAGTGCTCGCGCATCTATTGGAAGTTCAGGAAGGCTTTCATGGAGTATATGTAACAATTCTGTGGTAGCACTATTTGAAATATTAAACTTTTTAGACCACCTGATTAACTGATTACTGATCGGTTCCACTACCGAAGCAACCGTACCATCTGAACCACTACAATTTTGATTAACACTTGAGCTATTGTCCTCCTTTATGTTGCAATTACTGTCATTAATTACGTTAAACGCACTTACTAACCTCACATTGCTAGTAATATATACACTGGGTGTTGAAGTACTGATGTCTTCTTTGCACAGGCGTGTCGATTTGAATTCACGCAGTATTTCATTCTCTGTTTTTTTAATTTGTCTCCTCTTGTGTCGCCGGGAGCACTGGTGAAGTTGATAGTCTTCTTCTGATTTCTCTTCCGCCATTTCGATCTCTAGACCATCTAAACCACGATTGAATCCTTTCCTTTATATCATTGTCTGTTGCCGTTCTTGTGTTTCTATTGCACCTCACAGCATCTAAAATTCACGTAAGAGAGGAAAAAAAGTCAATCATTATTTTCCGACTAAAAAATTTGCAATTTTGGACTACAATATTTACAACTACGTTTTAACTACCTTTTCCAACGAGATAAATTCGTTACATATACATATAACTACCTAAGAGATCCATTACTTATATAGGAATGAAATTCGTTAATATTTCCATCAAATATATCAATCTCAGGACAGGATTTGGAAATGCAATTGTATAAAGAACTCAGTCTCCTAGGCTATATTTCTTGTAGCAATTAGATAAAGGTTAGTGGGAGCTTTCTCTAAACTGGTTTTGTTCCCAACCCTAACCCAGGGGGTTCGGTATAAACTTGAACGGAATTAAAAGTACCCTAAAACATATAAATTGGACACTAATATTAGTCATGGGCCGCGGTGGCTCGGCGACCTTTCGGGCGCAAGGAGCTCATGATTATATGACACCATGTCCTATGTAAAGAGTAACAGTTTGAGCTCGAGTTTTAATGAGGCTTCCGTAGCACTAGTCGAAACTTCCGAATTCTTTTTCGTGTGTGAGAGTTATCCTTTAAGTTTTATCCCCATCTGATGATTAATGGCGATCATGTCTATATTGTGACGAGTACCAAAGTTTTTGTTTGCAAAACATGGCGGAGAATCAATCTAGTTTATCATGAGACATTAAACAGTGGTAGAGCGTTGGCGTAGCATTCGGGAGGTCCTGAGTTCGATCCCAGCGGCCGACAATCCTGACTGAGGTTTTTCCTCAGTCATACCAGGCAAATGCCGGGATGGCACCTTCAACATAGGCCCTGGCCGACACCATCCCGAATAGTTTCCCCTCCCCTATCCCGGCCTGAGCCTCAGATGCCTAAAGGCCATAAAATTTCAATTCAATTCAATGAGACATTAAAACGAGAACATTTCTGAAGTTCAAGACCGACATTAAAAGCGTAAACGTAACCGAACTGGTCGAAATGGTTCCCAAACGTAAGTATTGGAATAGAAAAATATGCTTGTCAAGGTACAATTATTCACGAAAAGTAATCAATATCAAAACTGATTTTTGTACACTATTACATATCAAAATATAGTTGAAGATTATATATTAAAAATTAATTTTTTGAACACGGGAGACCCGATATTTAGGGTCTATGGTGGTGAACCAGATAAAACTCTATTCTTTCACAGTCCTGCACTCCTATCAGGAGGAATTACGGAAGAAATTTAAAGTTTGATATTATGTCAATATGACTACTAAAAAATATTTTTTCACAAATATGTACAAAAGTTAGATAGAATATTTTGACCTCAGGTTCATTGTTTTCCCCGACTCAGGATAGCTGTAGAAAAGAAGATAATTGGGAAGTAAACACACACACACACAAAGTGTCATAACGCTTGTACCCGTATAATCTATTTTATCCTTGATTACTTCTGTACGTCACACAAACCGCTACAATTCGTGCCAAAACGAAGAAATTACGCTAGAAATTTCATCTTTGATAATGTCACCAAAAACTCAAACTGAGATAAATTCTTTTTAATTTTTGAAACGCTATAGCTCTTCTAATATTTCTTTTTTACGTTATTTTGAGACGCATAAAGTCTTAGCTATTTAGATAGGTTTTAGTCTTTTAAATCTTTTTACAGAACGGAACAATCATTAAGAATACGAAAACTCATTTCTTGTGATTTTTGGACATTCATCGTTTTTCCCCTGAACGCTTCATTTGCTTTGACACACACACGTCAGTAAGCAACATCAACATTTTTTAAAATCAAAATAACATAAGGCACTGGCATAACCAGTACTATTTTCTTGATTTAGAAGACGTGGTGTCCACTGTGGCTGAGTGGCAACGCTCGCTTCCTTCTAACCAAAGGATCCCTTATTCGATTCCTGGTGGGGGACATGTTAATATTTACGTGCTCTATTTCTTTTTAAAAAAGTGCCCTTTTCATTGAGAATTCCAAAATCATAAATTAAATTAGTGATACAGTGATTATTGTATTAATCATTATTTTGTTGATCATTTGGTTAATCTGCGTACTTATTAAAGATTAACCAAAATGCTTTTTAACTTAGATGAATTCTTCAAAGTAAAACTAATATGTTCATTCCTGCCATATAAAATGCAATATTTGGAATTTATTTTGGCATTTTTCCTTCCATTTTTGGTGTTTTATTTTGCCACAACATCCACTCTTTAGTAATTACGCTTGTAAAGTAGCATAAATAGTAACAAAACTCACCCGTCAAAATTTCATCAGTCTCATATACTGCAAGGCTTTCTTCTTATGTTTTCCTGTCCAATTGAAAGATGAGGCCAGTTTCTGGGGGAAAAAAATTCTAATATTCTCTTTACGACATCTCCCAGCTTCCTCCCACCAACAACGGAGAAATACCGTTTCTGAAAATGATATACATAGTTCGAAAATTAAGGAATGACAATAATTGATGTTGTTTTAAACAACTAATAAGTAGAATTTACCTTGATAAATAATACGCAAGGAAATATGGAGGCGAAATGAACAGAAAGGAGAAGTCGAAGGCTAACAATATTCAGCATGTACCTCTTTAAAAGTGATGGACGTAGCAGAAAACAGGGCTGTGGAGTCGGAAAGCAATGTTTTACATCCTAGAGTGAGATTTTCAATCTATAATTTATATTAAAGGCCTTTAAGCATCTTTGGCACAGGCCGTGATGGAAAGGTTGTCGGCCAGGGCCTAGTTTTGAGGGTACCATCCCGACATTTGACTGGTATGACTGAGGGGAAACCTCAGTCAAAATGGTAGGCCGTTGGGCGCGAACCGAGGACCTTCCGAATGCGAAGCCAGCGCTCTAGTAACTGACCTACGTCCGCTCCGTCCCTGGAGTGTGAGTCGTTAAAAATATGCCAACACCGACTTCGACTGGTACTGCCCACTCATTTGGTAAAGTTCAAATTCCCTGACTTTTCCAGGTCACTACTCAGAAATTTCCAGGTACCCCATTTAGTAGCACATATTTGTTCCGGTACATAGAACAATAGAATTTGCACATGAAGGAAATGAAACCATTTTTTAAAATTATGAAATGTCCCATACTAAATAGCCGGATAAAGCAAAAAGTGAAATCTGGTAATTTTCCAAATATCAAAATAATAACCTTTATGCTATTTATGTACATTTTCTGGTGGAAAATGTTGCCAATCGATTTTTGAAAAGTGCTCAACATTTTCAATCTGAAATACATTACCATATCACAGTAATTAGTCTGAGGATCTGCTAACAATCTGAGCTTTACTTCACTTTTCACCCTGGGTGGATTATGGCTGTATATTTTATTTATTGCTATAACTCTGTATTATATTATTTCTTGTTCCCACCTAAGTAATTATCACATAATAAATTTTTACAATCGTCAAAGTTGTTAAAGATTCAGAGGCTAAAAAATGTATACAGAAATACATATGTCTCGTTTGAGCTTAAAATATTCAATAGATCCGTAGTAATTTGAGAATGCAATTTTGAATTTTAGCATTGCAAATTATTTGCGAATCATAACATTAGGCCTATTTTATTTCCATTGTGCTTATATTACATTTCAACAAATCCTGCTTGAAAAATACCAAAATCAGATATTGTCAATTCTTGATGCGATTTTGATTATTAAAGAGTATAAGGATCTACTAATACAAAGTCACAATCTAAAAAGATATGGGATACATCAAAATATTTCACTGTATTCTTTTCTTAAATTGCTTCATGGTTGGCATATTAGCCTCCAAGTAATTAAAAAACGATCTAATATTAGTTTTCCAACCCAGGTATCTGAATCGTCTCATCTCTAGATAAAAAAAACTACATTAACATAGTAACAAGGCACACTGGATCATCTATTTTCAATAATCATGCATCACTATAAAAGTAACAGAGAAATCAATCTTTTTTTTTTTAATTTTGTAACAAGAAAAAAGTCCGAAACCTTCTCAAATTCTTTCTTTTTAATAATACGTGTAAAAGTGCAGAAGGAGCTTTGACTTTCAAACTTAGAAATGCAGAAGTCAAACAACTTCATGCATTAAGCCCTGCTATTTTTTAGAGTGGAAATATTAAATCACTGGCTCCAGTAGCAAGAGTTGCCACCTCTTTCAAGCTTTGTCATTACCTGCCTGCTGTAGCTAAATGAATTTGAAACAATAAGCTATCAAATTCCCTGACTTTTCCAGGTTTTCAGGCATTTTAGTGAAATTCCCCGACTTTTCCAGGACTTTATATTGCTAAACTGGATTCCCTGACTATTCCAGGTTCTCCAGGTGAGTGGGAACCCTGTTAATGCAAACTGTAAAATAATTTGTTAAAAATGAACAATTTCCATTTACGTTCATGGTTCAAATTTAATAGTTGTTTGGGAGAACCTGCATCCACCCATAAAAGAGACCTTCTATCATAAATTTGTTTACTTGTAACTATTAACTGTTGAGCTCTTTTAGATACTCTAATTTCTGTCTGTTGTTTCAACTGTTTTTAATTACTTTCTGTTGACCTTGTCTGTTGATTTCGGCATCGAGATTATTTTGCAACTCAAAATTCCAAATCTTGCCACACACACCCCCTCCCTACCTACCCACACACACATTATCTCCGAAACACGTTGAAAATCGTGAATGAATTCACCCTAGAAAGCTGAAAATCGGCATGAAGAATTCTGGTGTAAGTGGAAATTTGGGGAAAATAAACAGCTGCTATTTTCAAGTCAGCGTATGCGAATGACACCTTGCAGCCCCTGCGTATCGAAATAACAACCCCAAGGCCCGGCTATCATAAATTGATTTTCCTAATAGGCTAGAAAAATGAATTACGGCATGAAGATTTGAGACCAGGTTTGAATATCAGTAAAATTAGATAATTTTTAATAACCATATAACACCCTCTACCCCAGACTACCGGGTATCGAAGATGTCATTCCCGATGGCTTAAAATTGTGAAATGGCGCACGAAGATTTTCTGACAAATTCGAATCTGGAGATAAATTTAAAAAATTGCAATTACACCGCTACGTCCCTTCAAACCCGGATTAATACTTCTGAAGCTGAGAATGAAATAAAATCGGAAGAATATTAAATAAATGATATAGAAAAGAA
>JAGDQP010001707.1:0-42727 GCA_022664845.1 Lepisma saccharinum
TTACAAATCATTTTAATAATATTTGCAATAATTTGTCTTCTTTATTTTCATTGCTGCACCCATAACACGTCCATCGACACACACATACATGCAACACATATTATTTCTACATCTCTACAAATAACAGCTACTACTCAAACGACACAGAGTTAAACACAATTTCTATACCTATTATAGAGGATAAGATACTAAAACAACCACCTATACCATCAGCCCGCAAAATCGAGAAACCTACTTCAATGTTAACTTCTGTATTGTAAAATATATTAACAGACAAAATAAACTATATTGTAAATTGAATACATACAATACAGACACGTTTTCCGGTTCATATTTACAGGTCGTTTCTACAACCAACCGCTGAGATTTCTACGTTTCCACATCATATACAAAATAGCAAAATCACCAGAATGACTACCAGTTTCGCAGTTACCATTCCCATTAAAGCACTTTTCATACACTTTTATTTTTGACTAATACTTGTACAAATAACTCTTTGTCAACATATTCCCACTCAAAACATACATTCCGACATACCTTCTACAGTACTTGACACATCTGAGTAATAATATAGTTATACCACAAGCAGGTTTGTTATTACACAAACAGGCACTGGCAATTTTTAAAAGACCACAAAATATACGTACCATTTTATCTTCATCTTGACGTGACAAACCAATAAGTTTCAAACATACATTGGGGTGAATTCAAAATCTTTCTCAATAAATACAGACGTCTAGACCAAAAATTTAAAGGAGATCTTAATTCTTTATTTCCTTGTGCATTCAAAACTAACGCGGACCCTATAATGTGCCTAGGCAATAGAAAAAAACGTAGTTTGTTATCGATTTTATTCGGTTCAGCAACTTTAAGCCTCAGATTTTTCATCTTGTATAATCAAAAACACCTTGAGCATTCGATCCGACACATTGGAGACAATCAGAAGATACTCCAATACGAAATTCAAATTCTCAAACGAAATTTTAAAAATTAGATATCAATAGTACAGGATATATTGGTAGGCATTAAGCACGCTCTTTTTCACGTTCGTCAGGAAATATATAAATACTTTTGCACTTTAAGGTCCCATCAAAGGAAAATTAGTTCGCTTTTTCATCAATACTCGACCCATAATGAAATTTTGCTTTTGGTTTCGGATGTTCTACAAAATACAATGACGTTTCGAAAATTGACGATACCACAAACACAATCATTTATATCTCCACATTCACTTTTAAAACATACAATTTTAGCACGTGACACAGCAGCATTATTTTACTCCTTGACAGTTCCAATTCTGCTACAGTACGACTCTGATTCCACCACCATTTCCATTCTTTTAGAAATACCTATCCTTCATGACTACGATATTGTTCCAGTTTACCGTGTATTTAATTTAGGCATTATAACTAAAGGAAAACATTTACAATACAAAATCCCTCAATTTGTCTATAAAACTTCTACAGCATTCTACGAATTAGACCCCGGCGAAGGCCACCTGAAACAGGTCCTATTTATTTGGGAAAATTTCTACGTGTCACTTACGTCAAAATCAAATTGTTTAAATTCACTTCTTCAAAATACTACTGCCACTAACTGTCATGCAGATCTTTCACAAGCATTTCCTCCGATAATTTACACATATTCCCCATAAGGATTACTAATTAGTTCAGATCTATCAGGACATTTGCTCAAACGTTACAAAGAAAATAAACTCATTTCAATCACACTTTCCCCGACTAATAATAGTTCAAAATTCATACCATACTCGCAATACGAATCGATTCATTTTCAAAATATTGTTTTAGAAAGCAAAATAACTTTAAACGCGACAGTTCATTTTGTTCCAATAAATACCCGAACCAAATTATTTCTGCAATAAATGACGATTTCTCTGGAATACAAACAAGACTCAACGACTTAGAGACTAACCTTTTATTACGTGTTCGACCACTATTTTCAGTAGAAAGCCATACCACGTCTTTTATTTTAATGATAACTATATCTCTAATTTTATTTTTATCGAATACTTTTGCTATTATCTCCGTAAACGACCGATGCAACCAACATCTCCAATGAATCAGAAAGAAAATTCAGGATCAAACGAATAAGTTTATACAACGACTATATTCAAATACATTCACCTTTCGATGAATACAAATTAAGAATATTTAAGTTGTTAATAATAACTCTTAGATATGACATGACTCAATGTAGTCCCCATCCCACAAAAAACTACAAAAACAAAGTACAACGTACATTAACTTTATATTTTAATTATAACTCCATAGTTCCATAGTTTGCCATCAAAGCAAAACTATCATACAGTTAATACATATTATGTACATATTATATTAAACCCTATTTTAACTAAGCTCCAATTCCAATATTATACCAATTAAGCACCATTTCTTAGAGATAGCAACAAAATGTCTTATTTTAGTCCTTTGTTTTAGTATTATTACATTATATCCATTTAATTTGTTTTAATTTCTTACATTTTATATGTATATATTTTAATCCATTTTATCTTTCAAGTCTTTTAGCTTTTATTACTTATTTACTATGAATTCATTTACCCACCATATATATATCACATACAAACAAATTTTCAAACAGATCAACATGCACTTTCAAAAACAAAATTAGTGAATAGATTTTACAAGCAATATGACAGACAAAGTTTCTGCCAGCAAGCAGCTGATACCCCTACAACACCTTTAAATCTACAAGAACTTCAGCAGCAATTACCAGCTTCCAGTATATTGTAAATTGATTTCACCATCTACTGCCTGCAGAATGTCAGTTTTCAACAATGCAGACTTGACAACAATGGGAATCACAATAACTTTATCCACCAGCATATTACCCTGCAGTAAGACCAGCAACCCCCCCCCCGCTTTACATCAAATCTAACAACATTCATTCACCAACATAAACTTTTCCTTGAGATACCATCCTTCCAAGAAGATTGATTGCTGACAAAACTATCTACCACTGGAATCCTATATAATTGGAACAATTAACAGCAGAAGATTGACATCAATTCCCTTACCCACCATATTACAGTTAATAACCCCAGTGAAAAGTGACGGACAATATTTCGATATCGACAATGTCATCGAACACTTTAATTGCAAGTGCAAGTTGTATAGTTCTAGATTAAAGACACTTTAAAAATGAACGATCCAAACAAGAGACATTTCGTTAATAATACGCAATCTATGCATTATTTAACGAACTTGTATCGACATTCAATAAGTGATATTTTTTAGGGAACAATTTACAGTGACATAATCGTAAATATTTAACTTCTTATTCCATAAAGTCCAAGAACAGTTTTAGTTCTCTCAAAATACAAAAAATAAGACCATTTGGTTGAAAATATATTTACTCCATTTTTTTTCATTTATTTGAACTATTATTGGAAATATCTAAATATTCATGTATAATTATTTATTTTATAACCAATATCATAATTTGCATATCTAAAGGACTCTATTTCTAGATTCAAGAATCCTTAAAAACTAATTACTATTTTGTGATTATTTTAGTGCTCGAATGTAATTTTGTATCAAAATGTGTTCTCGTGTGTTCTTTTTCATTTCGAAATGTACATAGCTTTTATTACAGTAGCTCCAACTGCAAATTTGGTTCCAGTTAGAGCTACATCTTTTAAGGCAACTGTAGTGTTTTATGACCATAGATTTCATTTTATTCATTTCATTATTTTTTTAAAAAAAATTTGAGTAACAGTGTATTTAGTTTGTAAGACATTTGGTTTATATTGAATTGTTTCTATGATTTGTTTCTCGACGTCTATAGTGTAATGAATCATGATCAAACGCTAAAATTATCTCAAGCTCCAAGGTAACAATTAATATGTCAAAACAGAGCAACATGACTGTGAGAGCATTTCTATTCCCGTGTATAATTCCCTATGAAAAGAACTATTTCCATCAAACCACGATTTAACCTTGGTTCACTAGAACTAAGGATTGTCACATGTATACCTTCTCTTTCTCAAGAACCACGCGACAACCTGCAAACTTATTTAGTGATGTGAACAGTAACATAAGAACCTTTCCAAGAAATGATTTAAGAATTGTAAACAGCTTCACCTTAAACAGTGTACTTTTCCCACATGAAAATTATCAATACTTCCTTCAATTAGAAAATAGACAAATATAAATATTACCAAAAATTATTTCTTCATTCACTCGAGGAGAGACGTTCATAGACGCTTGTGCTCAACCATCGTTACTGAATATTTCAACAGTTTCAGCCTAATTTCTACGTTAACTTCCATTGAACAGATATCTTCAAAATTACTCTCCGATTTGGACTTAGAAGAATAACAAAATTTTATATCTTTGGATTAAACATGATTGAACCACTCATGCAGTGAAAGTGACAGTTTGAACTTAGAATACGAAGTGCATTTAATTCGACATGCCAACACATCAGAAACATCTTAAATTCAAGAGGTATGTTGCTCCCTCTAAATTAACTAAGATGGTATATGTATTTGATTCGGTATAATTTGATCTTTGGAGCTCAACTTAAACTCATTTGTATTCTTAATATTTTATATCCAATATGTTTAAATTTGTATCTAAATTCATATTCGGATCATGATTCAGAACTTCGACGTCGACGAGGTTTACTGACATCTCTTCTATAAAGATCCATGTTTAGTTTATATAATCTTGTATTCTTGAGTTTAGCTTAGCTCTGACCTTCAATAATTGTCATTATTAAATGTTTATTTGTATTTGCTCGTCTATAACCGAATCCGTTAAGAAGGTGTTCATCGCCTAACTTAAAGGCACCATGCCGACAGCTCTTATACTTCTCGTGGTGTTCAGCGCCATTATTATTGTATAAACTCTCTCGCATTTGCCCACAGCTCGGTCCATAAGTGTCTGCCGTCGGCCTAGTACCTAGTCTGTTATCATGGTGTTCGGCACCATAAATGTCTTAATTATACAAAATACTTCATTTGTTATCACTACAGTTAAAAATATAAGAAAAAACAATAATAATGCAAAGGCGTAAAAATAAGACAGAAAAGTTACAAAAATAAGTACCATATACATGTCCGTGCTTATGATATGCAGTTAAATTATAACACAATAGTGGGAAACAAAACACACACAAAAATCACCATAAAACAAACTAAAGAATGCTGGTGAGAATGCTCAGGTCATTTAAGTACAATGTTAATTCACATATGAAGCATATTTTCAAAACAGCACATGTTCATTGAGATAAAAAAAATCATTAGGCGTAAAACATTCCATTTCTCTGGGAGTGCACACAATATAATTGTGCAAATGGTAGTGTTGTAACTAGACAGAGGCTATAGTTGCAATAATAGTTCATTGGCTTAGTTAGAGTGGTCTTTCTACCCCATAATAGTACATTTATTTACGCCTACTGAAAATTTACCTTACTGGACATGTGCTGTGTTGAAAATAAGCTTCTCATATAGTTGTGCTTCTATTGAACTTTACATGTGCGTGACTGACATTGTTTTAACAAATAAGAAGTGAAAACTAGGTGAGTACAACTTCCTTGTGGAATTTATTGACTCGATTTTTGGTGAAGTACAGAACTAATGATATGATAGTTGCTATATATGCATAACTTAATGTTAATCTCATAAGTACTGGGTAAGTGCAAAACCCCTACCCGTTTTTTCATGGTACATGTTAACACAGTACTTATCTCACAGATGGAACTGCCAATGCGTGAATTGGTGGCCACATAATCGAGGGAAAAGTAAAGCAGCCAAGGTAGAGGCAGTGAGAGTGGACGATCAGACACGGTCAGTAAATCATGTTTGTGAAATGGCGACGAGCACCTCAGACACTGGTTACGCTTTTAGTTCGATACAGGCTGTAATACGGTCGCAGCCTGTAGGAACTTTCGGTGAAGATGTAGCCTATGCAAAATACACATTTCATAATTTGTAGAGTAATAATACGGCAGTTTTATGGTTCCTCGTCTTCCAACTTCGTTTAAAAATACACTTGTTTTTTGCAATCAACTTTTAAAATAAGACCCATGACTACTTATACTTGTAGCTATAGGTCTTGCACGAGATAAAAGATCTATTGTTGATCATTTTATGCTCAACTTATTCGTTAAGAGTTTCATTTTCATTATAATTGTATAGGTCGAGTTTGCTCAATAGTAGAACACTAACCTCTTGTACGTGAGGTCCTCGGTTTGAATCCTACTCGTGCCTTGCGGGCTTTGTGGTAGATAAAAACCGTGTGCGTGTGTTTTCTCGGGATTTTAAGTTTCATCCCACTTTATTCATTTTATAATTTTACATATCATCATCAATTCGGCCATGAGTTAAAAGTAGCCTAAAGGACTTAAATAAAAATTGAATTGATTACAATGGTCAGGTAACGTTTATATCGATAAATTATTGAAGTTGAAATCTGATTATTCCACAAAGATGACATTCGAAAGTTCATCCATCATTGTAAGAAATTTGTTTCAATAGCAGGTGGCAATATACGAACACATTTTTAAAATGATGAAGTTTTGAATCCCGATAAATCTTGTCACTATGGAAATTATTTTGTTTTCTACGACAAAATCACGAATTTGACTAACGAGCTAGGTAACTAACGTGTGGCTTATGGAACTCGCACGTTCATCGCCGCAGTAATATACCCGCACAGCACACAATGTTGGATTAACGTTTTACAAACGTTGAAAACGTTGTGTTTTGAGAATGTTGCTTTTGGTGACGTTGAATTATACGTTTTATCAACGTAATTTAATAAACCTTTTAAATAATGATCAGTTTTAAATGTTTATTAAACGTTGAATTTAAAATGTGCTCTTAAACCTTATAAAATGGTGGAAAGCACAACGTTGATTAAACATTTATTCAACGTTGAATGTTTGTGAGTTTTCCTAATCTACAGCAACACAATTTTCAGTGATAGTTGTATGCTTAAACTTCACTAGGAGTTATATAATATCATTTTTTTTCTTGTTGGAAATGCACTTCTTTTTGACATTCATACAATGCCGACAATAACCGTTTGTCTTTTGTTCTCTCAAGTCTTAATGGAAGGCATTTCTTCCTTGTTTGTCTGCTAACTTAACTCCAACGATGTGGAGGAACCGGAAGGCAGTTTACTTTGAGGAAGGATGAATGAAAATATACTAGAAAAGGGGAATGACATCATGTGAATATAATGTTATTTTTCTATGTTTTATCAGTTATATGTGTTTAAGTTTTCGCCAATCCGAGGAAATCAGTAGTAAACAGGATCAAGTGATTAAGGAGATGTACTTTCAATACGCTATGTTTCAGTAGCAAAAAGCACTTATACACGATGTATGAAGTGCAAGATGTTGTATGCATTATATCATCTGTTGCATGAAGAAGGTACCTGGAAATCAGTCGCGCAGAGTGTAGAGAACAGGTCCATTCTATTTTGTTAGGTTACAGATAGCACAGAAGCAGCTTATTGGTTATGTAAATAATAATATTAAATTGTCCTTGTACACGAGAAAAAACTTGCTTTTGTACACTTTGGTGAAAGTGTGAAAAGTATAATCAAAGACTAGTAGCGAGATCAATTAAGCAGCCATCGGTAAAGTATTATTTCATATTTGGAAGGTTGTCTTGAGTTCACTCCGAGCAGCGTACTCTCCTATTGCCGAGACGGTATCTTCAAAGTAGGTCCTAGCCGGTTTCGATCCAACGTCCTTTTACCTATGCTATCCTGTCTGTGACAAAAATGCCTAAATGCAATAAATAAAATTTAAATTTATAAAGGAGGGCGGACAGAAAGAAAAAGCCAAATAGCAACTCATTTACGTTGCCAGGTATTGCTTTTCTCCAGTGTGGCTATGTATAAATTCATATTAGGGTGACGGTACCAGTTTCCGTCCACTAGAGTTTTGAAAGTAAATAAATAAGGTTTCTGATGAGTGGATCGTGTAACTCATGTTTCGCAGGCTGGATTCTCATTGACTGTTTCAAATTGTGTGAGATTCAGTTATTCAGTGTTGAAGTGTTGAACATATACATTCAATATCCATTGTCTACATCGTTTGTAGGTAGAGGAAGCACAGTTATGTATCGATGAAGCTTTTAAAAACTAACATACAGGTGTTAGCCATAGATAGATGCACTCACGTTGAAAGAGGAAACATTGGTAATCACAGTAGAAAAAAATATGTTTATTTAGTATTAAGGCAGGCAGTTATTGCAATTTTGGCTGTTTTGTTGCAAACGTTTGGTGTGGAACCAGTACCTGACCATTATGGCTGTTAACTGGAATTAATGTTAATAATGTATTCCACCGGTTTCTGACAACCGGAAAAACTATCGCAGAATGGGATTAAGGTAACCAATATTCAGTTTTTAACCATTTTCTCAACTTTAATTATTTATTTGTGTGAAGATGGTGATGTTTGTTGTGTCCTAAGGAAGGTTTCTGAGCATGTGAACCGATGGTGGTTTACCATTCCTTTCCATCGGATGAATATGTAATAAGGACGGAACCAAACGTTTACCATAGGCTCTAAACTTTCTGTGTCTCCACTGGGAATCGAACCCGGGACCCATTGATTATAACGTAGGGAGTTTTCCCGACTGTCTAGGATTTTCTATCTTTTGGTTCGAATGAAGGAAACAATTTTGTGTGTGAATCTTGTGCGGAGTTGAATTTGAAGTTTTATGGCCTTCAGGCATCTTGGGCTCAAACGCAGATAGGGTGAGAGGGAGAATGTTGGGAACTACTAGGCAATGGCCTATTTTGTAGGTACCATCCCGGCATTTGTCTGGCGTGACTGACTAAAAACCCTTGAAAAAACCCTAGGTAAAATTGTTTCAACTTCTCCAACCGGGAATCAAACCCAGATTGTTGGATTCACGTCATGGGTCACGTTTGGAGAGAAGTAAAATTTAACTTTCAGGACAAATTTCGTACCTTTGTCCCAAAATCATTACTTATAACGAATAATTAAATGTGTGCAGATGAACAGAATAATGTAAGTTTTCCAGACCGAAGCCTAGTACTTCAATGCTCAGTACGATATACTTTAATTGAAATTACAATTTCAGGGTTATTTCTAGATTAAAATCCTATAATCAAAGGATTTTTTCTGGAATCAACAATAAAAAGTACTAGGCTTCGGTCTGGGAAACTTATATTATTATGTTCATCTTCACAGATTCAAATATTCATTTTAAGTAGGGATTTTTGAGAAAGATACAAAATTTGTCCTGAAGGATGAATTTTACTTCTCTCTAAATTTTGTGTAAACGTTGTGTAACGTTGATTAAACGTTGAATAGACGTTTATTCAACGTTTTGTAACGTTGAATCAAAGTCAATCCCAAAATAAAGTTGCAGCAAAGGTTTATTTCACCATCTCTAAAGCGTTTATTAAACGTCAGATTCAACGTCGAATCAACATTTCTTAGAATACTAATCCGATAGTTGCATAAACGTAGGACCAATGTAAATTCGACCAAAATTCAACGTTTATTAAACGTTTAAGAAAAAGTTGAATAAACTTTTATTTAACATGATTGTGCTTTATGGGTAGGTTCGTATATGGTTTCTGTCCTGGATAAGATCAAGCCAGTTATTATCATGAACACATACTTCTCAAAGATTTCTTCTTATATTGTCCTTTCAGCGACGTCTCGGTCCTCCCAACGGTCTCTTTCTATCCGGCTTTCCAACCAGGATATAATATAATCTTCGTTTTTCTTTATCTGAGCTACATAGCCTGAACACCTTAGTCGCAGCGATTTCATTATTCTTACAACATCTGGTGAACCATACAGTCCGTAGAGTTCTTTATTATGCAGTCTCCTCCATTCCCCAGTCATCTCTTCCCGTTCCTACCATATATCTTTCTCTAGATCTTATTTTCAAACAATCATAGTGGCAGAACAACCACCCTGTATATTTTCTATTTCAATGTCCTTGCTATTAATCGCGATGTAATAAGTTTTTGGACATGAATATAACCAAACATGTGTTGCCCGATACTAAGGATTTTTTTTTCCGTGAGCTCAATTTTGCTTGTTACGTATACTCTGAAGTATTTAAATTTACTTACTTTCTCTATGACATCAGCCTTAATTATTATTCTTTTATTTGCTTCATTCCCTGTGTTTCGTTTAGTTATCATGTATTTTGTTTTTTCTATGTTTACCTGTAGACCTATCTCATCGCACGCTTCTACCAAGACATCGATGTTTCTTTGTAGTGCATATATATCGTCTCCTATTAAATCTACATCATCCGCAGATACGAACAGTTGATTCAAACTATTCAATGTTAGTCCCATTTTGTGCGCTTTAATTTTTAAATTCACATATTCTAACGCAAAGTTAAACAGTAGTGGTGATAAGACATAGCCTTGTTTCAATCCGTTGCGAATCTATAAACTATCTGACATATTTAACCTATCAGTACTCTGTTATGGGGTCGCTGAGTCTATCTTCACTATAGTTGAACCAGTTTTCTCAGAATTCCAAATCGTATCAGGATACTGCATAGCTTTTCCTGTTTGATAGAATCATATGCTTCCTTAAATCAATAAATAACTGGTGAACAGTCCCATTGTATTCCCATTTCTTCTCCACTATTTGTCTCATAGCAAAAATCTGGTCCAACGTGGATCTATTTCTTCTGAATCCACATTGGTGATCTACAATTATTTCATCTACGTATACACTTATACGTATACACTTTTTCTTTTGTAAATCGGAATAATTACTGAGTTTTCCATTCCTTTGAAAGCCCTTCCTTCTCCATATAGCACTTATAAATTTATGTATTTGCTTGATGACTGCCGTTCCTCCCACCTTAATTAATTCTGCTAGTATATTATTTATTCCTGGTGATTTGAAATTTTTAAATCTATTTATCGATATTTCGAACTTGATGTCGCTAGGTTCTGGTATCCACGGTTCTGTGGTATAAATTTCAAATTCCCCTGTTTGTTCCCCGTTGTGTACAGTAAGATTTTCACACTTCGACAATTATAGCCGGATCCGCCTGAAAATCTCAACATGCATTTCTAATCGTTCCTAACGTCGGCTGATAACCTTTTCTTAACGAGTTAACCCCTTTGTATAGATATCATTTGTTATTTGTTTTCCCGTTTTCCTCTAACTCCTGAATATTCTCCTTCAGCAATTATAGCTTTTTGTTTCTGAACCCTCGTATGGCCTTCCGTTTCGCTTTACTATAGTGGTTAGTATTTGCTTCGCTTTTATTACTTAGACTTCGCTGTTTGGCTTATTTTCAGTTCTCATGAAGCTTAAGGCATTCTTTATCGATGCAATGTTTGTTTTTCTGCTGTTTCTTCTCACCTAACGTTTCCTTCGCTGCACTGTATTACGAATTACCTCCCACATCTTACTTACATCAATTTCATTATTATTATCATCTTTATTATTACTCGAGTCGCCTAAGATTTCGAACCTATTCAGAGTTCGGGTTCGTAATCTGCATTTATGCTCGGAATATTTAATCATTTAACTTCGAATTTAAGTTGTTTTGATACCTTGCTTCCTCTATTCGCGATGCATAACTTGTCCCTTAGTTTTGTGATCACTAATTAATAGTCGTTGTCACCTTCCGTTGCTCGGCAAGACCTAACGTCCACTAATACGTGATCGATCTAGTTGAGAGTTTTGCCATCCGGAAATACCCATTATTTTTGTGTATTTCTTTGTGTTCCAAGTATGTATCTACCAGCAGTTTTTCAAAATTGCGAAAGTTATCAGTCTTTCTCCATTGTTGTTGGTCTTTTCATTAAAGGCAGTATTTGCCTATAGTAGGTCTATATTTTTCTTCCCTCCCTACCATTCCGATGACATCGCCACAATTTTAGAATTATACTTCGATAATCAGTCAAACAGCCTTTCTAGCTCATAGTAGAATATAGATTTCTGTCGTTCTTATTACCCTCATCGGTCGGCGCATAGACATTTATTAAAACCATCTTTCAGCATCGAGTGCGTGTCGTAAATTAGGATAGTCTTTCCTTTATGAATTCGTATATTCTGAACCACCGGGAGGAAGCAGTTCTTAATGAGGAATCCTGTTCCGAAATTATGAGAATGTGTTTCCCCATAGTAGAATGTGTATTTGTCCTGTCGGATACTATCTTATCCCTCCCACCGGACATCTTGTATTGCTAATATATCCAGCCCGTAAGGTTTCGTGTACCGCTACCTAAAGAGCCCCCGTTTTGTATAAGGTTCGTACGTTCAAAACTCCAATTCGAAGATCTTTCTTAATCCTTTTCTTGGAGCCCCTGAAGCAGTCCCCACCCGGAGATACGAATGAGGGACTGGTTTAACTCAGGAATATTTTACCCCAGGAGAATCCATGAACCATATGTTACCATTTCTTGACATGCTTTAGCACTGTCGAGTTGCCAGCTCTACGACCTTGCAGTAAAGGCAGAATTCCAGATGTCGTCCTTTGTCCATCTTTGAGCCTCTATAATGTCATTCATCGTCAGCCACAGAGTGGTAATGATGAACCTGCTTCCCTTCACCATGAAATTTTTTGTTCGAACTTATCTTCCCCTAGTCTTTGTAGATCCCTCTACTAACTGCAAGGCAACAGTACTGGTTTTGGTTCGCCCCGAAATATTTCCGGTACCCACCATATCTGGTTGGCATTCCCCTACCCGACACCTGAGGAGGCGCCTGGTGTTGAACCAGTAACTACAACAATAAAAAGAAATGACTAGTATAAATAAAGCTTTTCCTAAATTACAATTTATTAATTGGCAGACGTAAATTTACTTCAATATCACAAATAAAGTTTTATGTTTCCCAATAAAAACCTCAATATATTGCATCTTAAAAATTGATAACTCATAAGGAATGGAGAAGTTGCAACATCATGGAGATTTACTGTCCTTTAATTTGTCATATATTTCCCATTCACAATTTGATCTTAAACAATAGGCCGTGTAGTGTCCATGGCCTGTTAGATCGCCTCTTTTTCTCACCTCTGTTATCCCAATAGCCACTTAGATTATATTATTGATTTTAATTTTTATTGTGAAAGACGGACTCAATTATTCAATAAAAATGTGATATTTACAAACCTCTTAGCTTTTATATCTTACACAATTACACATTGAAACATAAGATTATACACACTATTGCTATTGCTGTCATGATGAGTGAAAAAATCGATCAGGGCCTAAGTTTCATTGTCTCCACAATATCTAACTGCATGCATGGAACAACAATATTTTCGTAAAATATTGTGTAGTACTCTTTAGGATTTTTTATATCAAGTGGTGACATTCCGTACTTTGTCGGTAATTTTGTTCCAACAGTTTTGTACTTCGTCATACCAGACTTCGCACTGTTAATTTTTCGGATGTGCTGAGTTCATTTCCTGGATCTGTGTTCCTCATGGTACGATTTTCAAGAACATTACTTTTTTTTGAAAGAGGACTTAATATGTGGGAAAACAATTAAGTTCAGATTTTGTACTATCTTATTAATGATTTGAATCACGTTTCGTGCAAACAATATAGTAAGAACTGTGGGGAGGAATTTTATTGTAAATACCTTACTGGAGACATTCGGAATTTATGTATAGGTAAAGGTTTAGTAAGCAAAACATTACACACCTTTCGTTTATTTATTAATTCATGTTAGTGTATATTTGTTTAGGGTCTATATGACGCGAAAAAAGAACCAGTCCTATAAAGGCCCCTGTACTGCATTCCCTCAGTAGCAATTAGCACATGACACTCAGAAATTGACTGCCTAACTTACTAAGAACGGCTCATGTGATGTATGCGGTGTCGAAGATCTTTTAAACCAGAGTTCAGTTGATTTGACGTATGGAAGGCACTGTCAGGATGAGATTATTTTAAAGATTTACAAAATCTTTAACCCATTTGTTTCTGTTCAGAAATAAAACAACACGCTACAGGTAAAGTAGTCAGAAGGCAGAACACGTACAAGAAATTAAGGTGAATATATTAAATAAATCTTTCAATTTGTGGATGGGGAACTTTCTAATAATTAACTAGATGTTTCAGTTCTCTATCTCAAGGGCTAAACATTTTGAGGTGTCAGTAAGCAGGGAGAGACTATGAGGTGTACTCTATATTTTAAAATGAAATGCCTGCACTATGCTCCCTTTACTAGCTCACCAGAATTTTCTGTTCAAAACAGATTTCAACAGAAATGGTTCCGGAATACATTGTGAATTTGCATTCTAATGTTATATACATTTTTATTTTGAATGTAAATTAAAGACTAGACTTTATTTTTCTAACATAAAGACTAGAAAGATGGATATATGTACACCGCTTTAAAATACATGTTTTCTATTGCTTTTTTTTTTCATTTTCATGTGAGAGTTAATTCATCTAACTAAATGCCACAAACAAAATTCAAATTCTAAATTCTAAACATATGGTTATTATAGAAGCGTTGCGAAGTTTACACATTACGCATATAAGAATAATTTTGGTGTGTCAATCGACGTACAATCAATCGATTTTCAATATGTGATCCATCGGCCACACTAATCGTCAGATGACAATATTTTTATTATTGTTGCATCGAAATACTCATGAAGCACAACGTGTACAGAAATAATCCACACTCAATTAAACTAGTTCAATCGGAAGCTAGAAAAATAATAATTTCTGGGAAACTGCAGTTGAAACAATTTTTTTTTCTCTGTAAAAATTTCATCAGTTAAAAGGAACGGCAAGCATTTAATTCCCTCTTTTCAAACAATCTAGAGGACGATATGTTGCAACTAATGGAAAACAATTTCAACCGGCTGGAAACTAGTCTGTGTTCTTTAATCAAGTAGATACATGTCAAATGGTTGGTCTTTAGACTTACAAGTAAAGTACCCGAAGTAAGGACTCGAGTTGCTCATCAAGTGATACCTTAAATTGAAGCTAGTGACGAGTATAGTACACCTGTGAAATCCTAGTTGCAGAGCTCCAGAAATAAAAAGGTTATGGCAGGTCAAAGTTCAAAGAGAAAGCCAATTGTATTGAAACAAATCACAACGAAAGGCAGAACAAGAGTCAGAAGGACATGGGTTTGAATTGAAATGCGATTCATTTGAAGGAAAGAGGCACGTAGAAAGTACTACACATTGATACAATCAATATGTAAGTCGTCAATGAAGGCGTGTGATAAGCAGATACTTTGCTCACAATGAGCACACTTGACAAAAGAAATGTTCTCACATGAGGTCTTGTAACACTCGTCACGTATATTAGAATCAAAACAATAATCCAATGGAGAAATCCAGGGCTCGGGCTTCTCATCCAAGTAGCCGCTTTTGTAAAACGCAAACCTGATCATGTTGCGAAATCGTGAGGCGCTGAACTGGAAGAGAGTGAAGGACTGCATTCGTAAAATGTTATCCCGATGCCAATTAATGTCCGAGGAAGCGATAACTGTGTCAGTAATGAACCTGATAAATGATTTATATGGACGGAAGAAGTAAACATCAAGTGGTTGGATGAAACCAGTGCAACCACCAGGAATTAAACGTTTGAACAGTGTTATATGATTAGGGCATAATTCATTTGATACGTTATCATCCTTATTTGCACTCCATGAATCCAGCAAAAGCAAGACTTTATCACGATCGGCAGGCAGGCTATTTCAGAATACAAAATAAAACTCTTTTAAATCACTTTTGTTCATGTTTGTAGTCTTTCCTGGATGGGACACTATGTTATCGGGATCTTTTTTCTTATTTCCTGGAAATTGACCAATGGATTCGGATACAAGAACGTACATCGGACGCAATATTTCACCATCCATGGAAATAACCGGTATGATCATATATGAATGAGTAGTAGCACTGACGGATCCAAATGCACCTCTTACAACCCCCGTATCTTTAGTCTTATGAGTCCTGTATGCATGGAGTTCCTTGTCAAATCGACTTTGATCAGCATTTAATACTTGACGAGGATTCAGGTCTTCTAGTAATATAAGTTCTTTCATGGACGTAATAAATGTCGTAGATAAGTGATTTAATTCAGCCTCTTTTGATTTCCACGTTTTGCTAACCCTATGCGTGATAGAACGACTGACGATATTGTTTCTCTTTTTAAAATTAGACAGCCAGTGACGAGATGCCTTGAATTGTAGAGTATTATCCGGATCTAGCTCTTTACTTATCTGAAGAGACCAAGAGCGAAGAGTCCTGTCGTGTATAATTGCACATCTATCGACCATTTCTTTGAATTTATCGTGAACTGCTGCATTAAGTTTCTTATAACTGGGTTTTTACCTTTTTTTCTCATATTCAAAGAGGATGTTTTTCGATTGAATTAATCTATACTGTGACTTGACAGATGAAAATTTCCTTCGTTTCTTTTCCGGGTTCTCATTGTGTGTCCAAAACATGTAAGCTGCTTCTTTATAATCATCGTCCAAGATGTGTTTTTGTTTTTTTTGGCGAAGGCTGATATTCTTCACCTGAAGAAGCTATAGGTGTCGGAGACTCTTGATGTGTTTGAGAACCTTGCGATGTACTTGGCATTTCCTCATCAAAGACGTCATCACCGTAGTCTTCATCATCGCTTTCATCACTGTCACCAGCAAATCCAAAAGTTCCAACTTCTTCTATGATTTACATTTTGTTCTCAAGTATCTCCACTATTTGTTTGTACAATGAATCTTCATACCAATTCATTTACCTATTAACAAATCCATATTTCTCATACAGAGCATGAACGATAGCACCTGCTTCCATTTTCTGGAACGAAAAGTAAAACTAACTTTTATTGGCATCAATAACAGGAGCAAACATGCACAAACATACACGAATAACAGAAAGCGGGAGATCAGACAGAGAGAGGGATATCATTCTACACATTACATTAATTGGGAGCAACTTACGACGTATTACCATCGGGATAATCAGCAAAACATGGACATCACAAGCAGCTAAATTCGCTTTCTCTTTGAACTTTGACCCGTTATAACCTTTTTATTACTGGAGCTCTGCAGCTAGGATTTCACAGGTGTACTATACTCGTCACTAGCTTCAATTTAAAGTATCACTTGATGAGCAACTCGAGTCCTCACTTCGGGTACTTTACTTGTTAGTTACCCAACTGATTATTTAAACAAGTACATAACATGATCAATGCGTGCTGAAGTGTATGTCGTAAGAAATTAGAGTAAGGACTGCTTCTGGCAACAATTGTACGTTATTATGAGTATAAGTAATCAATGGGCTGAAAATTGTGTAAATAGGAAAAGAAAATACTGACTGTCCGAACAGCCTATGTCAACTTTCACAAGTGTTTATATTATGAAACTGCATGCAAAAGGTTGTGATGCCACCCGAGTAGAAACAATCTACACAATCGAGGCGCTCAAATGGAAATGACTTTCTCTCCACTTAATGAATCGTAAAGTAATTGGAAATGGAATAAGTTTCTCTCAACCTGTTGTGGTGCTAAGACTAGACACTGTCACAGACACAAGAAGTTAAATTAAATAAAGACCCAAAATTTTGGCTACCTGCAATAAACATTAATTGAGATACCGTGTGAAAAATCTTTGAAGAAAGACTAATTCGCTTTATTTACAATCTTAGCCCATAGTCGTGAAGGATGTTGAATGCCGACAGATCGCATATTGAAAATGATGAAATTTTATTTGTTTCTTGATCTCTTTAATTTGTAATTCCATCTGTTTTCAAATTCCCAAGTCCATGATGAGATTAACATCATCATTCATGCAGATGCATTGTAAAAAGAGGTACAATTAAATATATTGCTTCTTTTTCAACGACCTTGCAAGTAATTTGTTCACATAAATGTTCGTAGAGCATTATTATTTTATATTAATATATTGTGAATGCTTAAAAAGTCCGATAGTTCTAACGTCTAATATGAATATAATGTATTAAATTGATATGCTTGGCACAGTCGTCCAAAAGTAGCACTTCTACAGAAAAAACAAATTTGCGTATTCTGTGTTTACAACAAAACAATTTCTTTTGTAAATATAAGGTTATGAGCAAACATAGTCATTCTTGTTTGAGCTATTAAAGTAAGGAAGAAGAATAACAAATACAAATGTTAACTTGTTTCAAGAGTTAGAGTGGAGAATAACTTCGTAAATGATGTTAGTATATAGTTTTATATGCGTTTCTCCCCTCTGAAATCTAACAAATATGATAAAGACCTGTGCTTCTGCCACCAAAAGTTCAAACGCAATGACTTTCAAATAACTTGTTAAATTAGGACAAAGATATTTAAAAATACGGTAGTAAATACATTACATGTAAGCTAATAAGACATTTAAATTTCCTTATATGTAAATACATAGACTATATTTTGATATGTTGCAATAAATAGTCTTTGCTACAGGAATATTGTAATCCATGGGTCCTAATTAAGATCCATACATCACATTATATGTGCATTATTAAATTATTGTGACAGTAGCAATAACATTTTATTGGCAGTGTCTCCCAAGCGCCAGGCTGCGACTGTAACCACAAGATGAAATCCGAACTCTAGTTATTTAAAACGGTTAGTGTATAAGAAGAGAACATACACAAAACTTACTCGGAAACCTCAATTTGAGGATGTTAATTGTATTCAAAGTTTTGCTCCAATGATCACTCCTGAATTGACTGGATTTCAAGATTTTTTTCTTCTCTGTCTTACTAATACCAAAGTATAGAAAGATATTAGTTTTAATTTTAGGTTTTAACGTTTCACTACAAAATTTAATATTAACTTCTATAACTACACTTAACCTAAGAGTAACTACTATAGGTCTTATCGCAAACACACTACAAAAATATGACATGTTTTAGTACTGATACGAGACAATGTTACTGTGTTTTGTATTAGAAACATTTTTCTTGAGATCGCAGTCTGAAGAAAACTCTGCAATGGCACAATTTCCAAGATTATTATCGACACCACATGAAATAACATCTTTATATTAAACGCCCTTAGTTCACCTGACAACAAGTTCATAAAGTCCTTGCTCGATTGATTCTTGAAGTGCTTCAAAGTTACAATATTTCGTCTTATTTGTTTTCTAATAGTGAAACGACTTGAATATTATCTATGTATGATTTTTATGCAGCTATGATGACGAACTGAGAATGCTACATTCGAACATATTAATGGGTTTGAAACATATAATATGTGCTTATTGGCTGAAAGTTGAGAAGCCGGTTGAGACTTTTTCTCCAGTCCTCTATGAGAGATGCGTCTTTTCGAATGCCAAATTTACGGTTGCTAAATACAAAAATTGCCTCTGCCTGGAAAGATATTTTCAATCTGTATATCTGAAGATTTTGAAAGATAAATGCAAAACCTTAATATTATTTTACTTTCTTCTGTCCTGAGCAGTATTTGACAATAAAAGGTTTTCCTTCATATTTTCTCTGTTGCTCTTTCCCTTTGAAATAAATTCGTTTAGGAAGCGAAAAGAGTTTTGGGCCCTCTTTGCCTGATATTTTATGAACGAGTAATCTAAGAAAAGACTCCATCATGTGGGACCATCATCCATAAAAAAATATGTTATACAGTTATCATATTATTGTCAGTTTAGAGAGAGGTAAATTCTGTCCATGATCAAACTTCAAAACCAGGACATTTGCATCACGTCTAGCCAGATAGATGGGTCTTCTGTTACAGGAACATTGTATGCATTTACTTCACTTGGCAGACCTGGTAAGCAACCAAAGACACGAATCTTCAGGATTTTCTTTTAATGCAATATTACATTTACTTTAAAAGCCACAAGTATAATTACTAGGCTGGAAGAATGAGAACTCAGAATTTTCTCTAAATTATCGATGATAAGGGCAATACTTCATTTGATAACTTTTCTCGATGTTTTAAAGAAATAATCTCTGAGAATTGATTCAATAATTTCCAGACGTTTAATCAAGGATTATCAAAATTGTTTTTGATGTTATATGCGACAAAAATCTGAAATTTTCTGTAAGCATTGCCCAATATTCTCTTACCAAATAAAAAAATCCAAAAAAATGTCCTGTTTTGTCTTCTAGAATGTTTTGTTGCATTTCAATAAGTACAGGTGAATCCGTACGCAATTTATGCTAGATGTTTCGGAACTCTTGAAGCCAAATTGGAAAAGTTGTGTTATAAAGACGTTAGTCATTGTGTGTTCAGTTTCTGAACTTCTCACTTCATATTTCTAATTTAAATCTCATATTTTTCCTGTTGCAGTGAGTTTTTCCTCCTCTTGAGGTATAATTACTGTTGGTAGGTGTGTTACCATTACATTCTTAACGGCCATGGACAGAAAAATGTCGAAATTCTTATCGATCCTTTAACGGATATGTTGTTTACAAAAGTCCTTTACTGATTTGAACCTCTTCCTTGGACTAACTGTACCACTGCCAGAAACATTTTCTTCATCTTTTGCTCTGATAACATTAACTACATTCCTTACCCACATAGTTCTTTACTTCATCGACATCCACACTGCCTTCAGAACTTAAACCATTCTATATATCACTCGTAGATCTCAAAGTTTTAGCATCAACAAACATAGATTGAGTGAGAAAATCAGCTGAACAATATTCTCAAAGAACAGTAACGGAAGTCAGTGTCAATGATACCAAATCTCCTGACAGTGATTGACACACAGTTTCTCTATACTTGTTCATGTTGCAGTAATAGCCTAAATGATATGAGTGCATATCGTCCAAAATTGCAATAAAACGAGACTATAAAGTCACAAGTTTCAGGCTGATATATCCAAAAGTGTCACATTCCATTCAGAACGTCATGGCAATTGGAAATCACTTAAACCAAATCTGAAATCAGTTTCTCTCTTCTTGTTTAGATTAAACTTGTAGTGAACATCAAAGACAATCATACGAGGTGAAATCAATTTCAAACCAAATCTTTTAGGAAAGATTAATTCTTATTATAAACCATCTTAACCCATATTCGCGGAGGCGGTTCGATACCATTGAATCTTATACTGAAAATACTGGAAATTCATTTCGATCTCGATCGATTTTATTTGTAATTTCAATATAAATAAAATTTTCAAGTAAAGATGTAATTTAACATTATCATCATGTATGTGTTAGGTGATAAGACATTCATTTTAAAATATGGTGTCTTTTTGCTACTCAGCCTGTAATTCTTTCAACATGTATATAAAATATCAATATTTTGTATTAAACCATAGCATTTGTTTGAGATGTTCAATAGTTCTGCTTTAACTATGTAGAAGATGAATATTATGTTTTAAAATGAAATACTTGCCTGAAACGTCGCCAAAAATTTGTCCAAAGCAGTCTTTTCCACAGCGATGACATGTAATTTTCTTCTTTAAATATGAGTTTTGCAAAATTATTCATAGTTATTACGGTTATAAAAGGAATATATAGTATTAAAAATATATAGACCTGTATAGAATGAAAGCTTCCAAAAAAACTAGTTAAAATTATTTGTACTTTCTGATGCTGGTGGCTATGTGTTCGCGCTATTCCAAATTTGAGTAGGTAATTTCTTGGTATTTACACCGGTATAGAAGAAACTTTTAGGAGCATTTTGCAGCACAAAGAAAGGTTTTCAAATATACCGTAGAATTCACATCTATCTTCTCTTTCGGAGGTGGTGAACTTTCGGCTCCGAATTTGGATCGGTAATTTCTTAGTACAACGAAATGGTACTTACAAAACATTTTGCGTACCAATTCGGTACGGATGAAATACTTCTAATGATGTAAATCGTTTATACCGTATGGATAGGGTATCCATGTTCAAAGGGTTATTATTATTATTATTATTATTATTATTATTATTTTGAAAATAAGGTTAATTTGATAGTTAAATGAATTTACTTTATCGACTCAACTATTCAGTTAACGAGCGAACAAGCATAACATATAGAGCAGAGGTTCTCAACAGGTATCCCGCGAGACTGTGATTTTGCTTGTAAATGTAATTCAAAGAATTCACTAAATTTTTATTTTGAAAAACGAACAACAAAAATATTCATCAGCTTAAAACATTTATTTTACAAGAAAATATATTAATTTTCCAAAGAAAATATTTACACCTTACAATAAAACATTTGGAATTGAATTTAAAAATAATAGTAGTGACCAAGTCTGACGCATTTTTGCCAACGGGAACGTAGTTACGGCGGGAACGTAGAAAGGATTTGAATATTGCTTAGAAACCGGCAACAATGAGCGCCTTCGGCAAGCGTGACACCCCTACCGCTGAGTAGATAATACATAAAAAAACATAATGGATTCCTTGCTGTAAATATACTACTAAATAAAAAAATAGCATTTGTATAAAGTATTACATAAAAGTACAACAACAATTAATTGAATCTTTCACGTCCACGAAAAAAGGTACAAGTATTTTGGAACAGCACATCCAATATGTTTTATTATGGGGGACCGGTAGCCACATCAGCTTTGATTATATGGTTCTCTCAAGCCAACAATTACTTAATGTCGATTCGTTTTAATATTTTGAACTTTTTTCTGGAGGCCTCTGTAAAATAAACATAAGTACACAAACCCCTTCTGTGTGTATATAGCAAACCTGAAAATACATTGCCCCGCAGTGCTTCAATGATATATTCTGTGCAATCTTGCTATCGCATACATTTTGACTAAACTAATTCAAAGCTTCCTAGATGCTTTAATAAAACACACCGTTTATATAAATTATTTATATTTCAATATATTTCTCCCCACTCGCTGGAGATTCTGACTTGTGAAATATTTTATGTACAATGAATTGTAGATAATGTAGTTCACAGCTGAGGAACCTCCAGCAATTGTGGCTAAATATTCTGAAAAATAAATATTATATTCAGGATTGTAAGACAAACACCGGAAATTTTAGGAACTGTACTAACTAATTAAAAGCATTTGAACAAACCTAGTTTAAGGCAAACATGGAATTTCTCAAGTATTAACTAACCTGATATTATCATCTGAAGAGTCTAACCAGTAAGATGGATATTCCCTGAAAAAATTCATTAAATGAAATGAAAGGATAATAGAAGAATATCATAATCTCAAAGACAGCCAAAGCATATTTAATATTCATACAATTACTATTATCATTATTATTTTAAGATAGCAGGCTGTTATGAAAACTCGCAAAGTCCTTCATAATCAAAAGGAGAAAATGTATGAATATTCGCAACAAATGTATCAGAGTTGTTTATGAAAGTAATTAGTATGTTCTGTGTTTTAAGCTGTGCGTATATATACTCATAACATTTTATATTCGTAATAAGGTTTTATTAATATAATTATTGTCTATTGCTGGTAATATTATAGTACCTAGTAGTAAACTTATTCAATTGATGGACTCAGAAGCCAAACGATGCAAGTAGTATTAAACAATATTAACCACCTCAATGCATCTCTGTGTGTGTGTTCCCTTCGTTGCATCGAACATCGAGACGAAATTCAATTTCCTGCTATGTTCCCTGCAGCTTCTCTTCTGTCACTGTTGCTATGATGTCCGTAGCCCTCTCTAGCAGGACTTGAACATTGGGAACTTTTGTGTGGTACAGAAAATGTAGACATTCCAACCTAACCATGTAGAAGTCTTGTAACCATCCCGACTTGGATGATAAACAGAAGTGTGGGTCGAATCTCTAGAGTAAATCTTAGTGAGTGATTATGAAATCTGATTTTGTTTCTTTGTAAAATAAACTGGAGAATATAAGGCGAACAAAAAATGTCTACTGCAACAAATCCTTTACTGAAATTAAAATATACAAATTGACTGGTGTAAATTTACTTGAACCTCAAAAAAAAATAAGTAACACAATATATTGTATTTTATTAATTGATAAGTCTCAATATCAAGGCATGTAGAAGTTACAGCTGCATCGAGATTACCGGGCCTTCAATTCATTGTATACTTACCAATCGCCATTTGAACTGTGTCGAGAGAAAACAAAGGATTTCAAAAAGCAGATTTATTGAGAAAATTAAGTTTTAGTTCCTTAGTCGCTTAATGTTTAAACGGTTCACCAAATTAGTAATATCAAGGTGTTATTTATGTTCTCGACCTTCTATTGACGTTCCTTTATCCGTTTTCTTTCTGGTCCTGCTGATCGTTTTCCACTATGTAAATATATTTATATATAGAAGTTTTTTTCGTAGATTTCGAATTCCTTATTAATTTATCATGATGTTAACTTTTTTCTTCCCTGAACTTGGAAGAAAACTGCCCTGAAAGCAGTTATTACATGGGTTGATTAAAAAGTTTCAAGACTGGCTCTATTACTCTTTCCAGGTATGCGTCGTGTGGATGCTCTACTGCATGCTTTAAAGGTCGTACTTAAAGTAGTCTGACTATGCAGTGGAACAACGGAGAAGTCACAAGTTTGTGACAGCTCTTCAAGGTAGCAAGTACAATTTGCCATGGCGGATGAAGGCGAATGTGAAATATGGCTGAGGTGTGCGATAAACTCTTGTTTGAAACTTGGGAAATATGGGAATAAAACATTTGAAATGATATAAGTATATGAGAGGAACATTCGAACTGTGTTCTTTGAATTCTGCACTCGTCGTTGCATCTATTATTTTGTCTTATTACCCACCTGGCTCACACGACTCATTTTCAGTTCCTCCGCAAATGTGTGGTCTGCGCGTTCGAAGGAGATTTTGAGTGCAGCGGTAAGTTCCCGTAACAGTTATCTTCTGTCACGTTTCAACGCCTCAGCAGCCTTGCCGATGTTGACATCGCTAACTGCAGTAGGTGGATTAAGAGCACACTCCTTGTCGATTACTCGCGTATTTCCGTTTTTGAAATGCATCCATTAGTGATACACAGTAGCACAACATGTTTTTTCCCCGCCATATACTTGTATAATTTCAAAAGTTTCATTTTCACACTTCCCGAGTTTCACTCAAAATTGAATCACTTACCTCTGGCGTATTTATCTAGGAACGTCCACTTCATCCACCATACCTAAATGTTCATCCCCCATGAGGAACTGTACTTGCTACTTTGATATACTGTCACCCACTTATGACATCCACGGCACTCTCACTGCAGATGCAGATTCCTTTAGCTATGACCTTCAAAATATCCGGTAGCGGATTCACACAGGCATACCTAGAAATAGTAATAGAACCAGTCTTGAAATTTTTCAACAAGTCCTCGTAGGTAAAAGCCACAGACGTTGAAATTTTTCCTGTGGAAAATCCAGGTAATGTTGAATTAGAAGCTATAAGAAAATGGTTCAAACGCTTTAATACATAAGGCACCGGCCTGGCTCATGACCACGTTCCGCAAGATCCGCGACTGTAGATTCATATGTCGTATACCAAGCCTTTGAAGCGAGTACTCAAACAAGCACGTGCAGAGTGTCGAGTTAGCTGAGTGCTTCAAATTGGCATTGAAAACTCGTCGAGCTCGGTAACGTCACAAGGCGCTATCTAGGGGTACCCCATGAACTGACAACAGGCACAAGCTCAAAGGCCATGTACCGTCAACTGTTCTATCAGAGGATTGGTGACCAAACCATTACGTAAATTGTAACGAGCGATGAAACATTGATCTTTTCCAGTAATTCAGACTGTAGAAGTAAGTGGTTGAACTCGGTGACCTCCCGGATTTTGTGGTAAAAAATTGAAGTTTCGAGCACAAGCTGATGATGTTTGTATGGTAGAAATTCGAAGGTGTGATCCACTTTGAATTAGTTCCAGGTGGTTGCACCATCAACGTTAAACTCAACTCGCAACAATTCTGTCGAATGTATAAAGCTCCGGTCTCATGTTTTAAATTTCTCCCAGGGAGCCGTTGGATGGTTGAGAAACTATTTGTGGAACAGGAAACAATTCATCAGTATAGCGGGTAAAAAGTCTTTGCAGCGCTACCTGACTCATAAAGTACCCCAAGGAAGTGTCCTTGTACCTCTTTTATTTTGTATATATGTCATTGACCTCCCATCTGTTCTCTCATGCGGTAAATAACATTTGTACGCTGACGATTTCCAAATATACATATAATGTTGCCACAATACCTAGAAACCACTATTCCAAAATTAAATGCGTATCTTAAACAATCAGTGAGTGGTCAATTAAAAACAGATTAGTAATCAAAATGTATATGTGTATCGTCCATCTAACTACATCAATACTTGCAAAAGGATCATTTTCCAGCAGTATAAAGATATATAGTAAAAAAAGTGATATCAATATAATTTGATTCCCACAAGTATTTCCGAAAAAAGTGCACGATTGTAGCAGCAGAAATTGTTAGTAGAACTTCATAGTTTTGTTGTAAGGTGGCAGTTCCTTCTATGTATGAGTGCATAGCGGAATGATATACGATTTTTAAAATAAAACTTTGTAAGATAAGTATTTTATACCAGTATTACAGCGTATATTTGTATATATTTATTTACTATGATTGCAACTTTCGATTGACTAGATTTTAACCATTGTGTTGGGCTAATGTTAGTTTAAGATTATGAACAACTAGTTGAGGGCGAAGGTTATGTATGTGGTCAATCATCGATCGAATTATTGTGTTTGAGTACTTGCTAATTGAGGCGTATGCGCGAACAAATGTCTATGTGACATTTGTATAAATGGAGTTATTTATGAAACAAAAGTTCCTGATACTTTGTTGATATCTATTTGCACATTGCTTGAGCATATTGTACCAAATAGCCTCGGTTTTATGAAATTTCTGATAAGAAATGCATTACAAAAATCGTGGAACAAAAGATTATGTTACATACTTATCCCTTGAGTTTAAACAGTGTGTTTGATTTATAGAACAAAAGTCTATGTCACATCATACAAGATTGAACTTCCTTGCCGTTTTTCTCAATACACGGAAAATGTTACGTAGACGTTTGTTCGCGCATACACTTCAATTATATTTCCTCTTATGACTTTATGCGTATAGCTAGTTTTAGACTGAACTTCCTGATCGGCTGTATGAAGAAGTGAGCAAAAGTTAAACAAAGAACGTTTAGTTCGTGATTAGATGTTATTTATGTTGGAAACACTTGAAATGATTTAAGAAAATATAATGCGAACACTACGTTGGAATTAATATTAATTCGGAGCCTTTGCGTAAGGACATCAAGCGTAGTAAATATCCATTATAATCAAATAAATCGATATTGGGTTCCAGAGTTCCTGAAGAACTAGGTCCTCAATACACTAGGGATATGAACGAAACTTAATATTCGAACGTTCTTTCAAATTGTATTGAAGATGCTGAGATGCATGTCTTATGGATGGAAGTGCCACAGTGAAAAATGAAACGATTTCATGTGTTTTTAATTCATTATGTTAAAAGGACGTTTCAAGATTTTTCGGAAAGAAACACGGAAGGACAGTCCTGTAATGGATGGCAACACTTTTCCAAAGAAGGATATCAAATAATCCTTCATGTAGTATAATATATTGAAGTTGTTGTGGTTGAGTTGAGTTGAGTCCGCCGAGGAGGATGGATGCGTGCTGTTAGCTCTCTGCTTTGACTCCGTGAATCGCTCTGCTGGCCCACAACTTTCACTGCAAATCGTTGCCTCCTCTCCGACCAGTACTTTCAATCTACTGAAATCTGGATTTCATCTTCTGTACTAGACAAACTGTGTGACTACAATGACTAAGCATTCCGCTGCAAAAATCTCGAACCGAGTTGATGAGCTTGGAAAATCAATGGACGATTTCGAACAACGTCTCGACAAAATTCTGTCTACCCACAAGCAGGAAGCCAGTGTTTCACCTCTCTCAGTTGTGTTGGAGGAGCTTCAAACTGACTTCTCTTCATTCTAGAAAGAAGCAAGCGAGTCGTCATTGTCCCTCAAAAAGGAAATTGACGAGCTTAAGGGTCAAGTGTTCGACACTTCTATGCAACTAGATGAACTAAACCAATACTCAAGACGCAACTGCATCCTTATTCATGGAATAAGCCAGACTCCGAATGAAGATGTAGACAGCATAGTTCTTAAGATTTTCAATGATAATCTTAAACTGCAGGACATCGGTCTTAGTAATTTAGACAGATGCCACCGAATCGGATATCCGAAACGCTCAACGGACATCGTTAGGCAGGGAAAGCTTCCGATAATTGTGAAATTCACCAGTTATCGCATTAGAAGTCAAGTATGGAAAGCCAAGAGACTCTTGAAGAACTCTGGTATTCTGATAACCGAATCATTGACTCCATACAGACAGAAGCTTCTCAGGATCGATTTGGCAGCCGATCTGCATATAGTCAAGATGGTAGAGTTATATTGTGGCACAATAACCGCCGCATTACTGTGACGTCAGAAGATCTCCGCAGCATCACCTAAATCACGGACCAGTGCGTGAGCTTAACAGAATGATAGTGCTATATTATGTTGGGCTTCTTTGTGTTCTTTTTAAGAAGTGTGTTTGTTCTGTATCGTGTGTGTTTTCCCTTAAGATTATATGTTAGTGTTGTGTTGTGTGTGTGGAGATATGTATATTATATGATCGACGACATTATATATGGTGACAGCATAAGAATTTTTATCTTTGGATGCAAGAGTGGCAACAAACAGCCATCAGTTATTTACTACGTAACACAATGTTACATTGATTGTCATATGTTATGCGCTTGCACTTATGTTACTATTTATTCAATCTATCTCGTGTGTGTGTGTGTGTGTGTGTGTGTGTGTGTGTGTGTATGTGTGCGCGCGCGTTTTTTGCCAGTATCTCTATTTGAAATTTGTACAATCACTAGTAAGTAAGAACACAAGATGTATCTACTTTACCAGTGCGAAAGCAATATGGAGCCTGCATGAGCATAATTTTCTCTGTCTACTACACAGGTATAGTAAATACGCTATTACAAAAATAAGGTTTCATATTAGAGTAAACATAGTTTCTTGTTTCTCTAGGGTGGTAACCATGGCAATCGTAAAAAAGAGACTTGAAAGATCCGTTAACTTTTCCCTCCTCCCTCTCGCACCTCTAAACAACCTCCTACTGGTTGTCTGCCACCTACCATCTCTCTCTCTCCCCCTCATAACCACTGCATTCTTGTACAGTGTGCGGCCTTCATCAATAGTGTCCAAATATCCTGTCTACTCGAACTTAGCACAGACCTGTTGTGGGAGGACGAGAAGTTGTTTCCTTCTTTGTGTATGAATGTAAAGAATCTTTTACCACCCTCGGTGTCTGTTGTTGCTTTATCCCTCTCCTCCCCCACTGACAATAGGTTCAACCTAATCTCAATTTCTTTTTTCTTTCCTGTTTTCTGACGAATATGTTAGACTCTATTGACGCAAACATTTCTGTTGTATTTACGAAATTTTGTAATATATTCTCTGCATTCGAGGAGATAGAGGTAGAGGGACCAAAGATTTCTCGCCATTTAGAGACCGTCACTTTGTTGCAAAGTGAATTTAATGAAATTTCCAGACACAGCTTTAATGCGATACACATAAATGCGCAAAGCTTACTAAAACATTTTGTGGAATTTGAAATCCTTTTTAATTCAAATGATAATATACATGCAGTAGCAGTTAGCGAAACTTGGACGAAGCTTAGTATTAAAAATGATCTTTTACGTTTGCATAATTTTAAATTTTATCGCAATGACCGAGTTTCAAAGGGAGTGGGTGGGGTTGGAATTTATCTACGTAATGATCTAAATGCAAAAATTCTAGCTCAATCACCCAGAGCATATCAATTTCGTACCGATTATATCATCTTGGAAATTAAAGTGGAGAATAAGAAAATCCTGCTGGCAGCAGCATATCGACCCCCACGAGCTGATTTCAGGAATTTTGAAGAAGAAATAAGTAAACTTCTCCCATTCTATGAGCATTGCCTCTTTCTCGGGGATCTAAATTTCGATCTTTTTTCCTCCAAGGCAGAAGTGTCAAAATTCAAGGATACTATAACATCATTAAATCTTTCTGCCTGCCCTCTTCAGCCTACTTACCATGCATCCACATGTGACAGTCTTCTCGATCAAATTCTTACTACAAACATGGGCAGAGTTCTTAAATTTGGCCAGTTTGCGGTTGCTGGGATTTCCAGACACGATCTTATATTCGTAAAATATTCGATAAAATTACCCAAGTTTAAACGTATAGAGAACTGAAAAAGATTGATAATGATGCTCTGTTGGCGGATGCTGCCTCCTTACCATGGCATTTAACAAAATTGTTCCCGTCAGTCGATGATCAACTTTCCTATCTTAACTCGCTAATTCTTCAGCTTTATAGCGTTCATGCTCCCATAAAAAGAAAACGTGTCTCTCGCCTTCCTGCCTCGTGGATTACAGATGAACTACTGAACTTAATGGCTAGTCGCGATGGAGCTTGTAGAAAATATCGAAGAGATCTTAAATCAACCCCTCTACTACCCAGGTAAGTTTTGAAACCTGACTGGAGTGGCATTCTTTAGTGCTTCTATTTAAAATTCTACGCGATCGGCAACCTTGCTATCTTTTGCAACGTTTTAAGTTCCTAAGCGATCATCACAACCGCGACACTAGGTCTCGCGCAAACCTATTACTTTCTATTCCTCACCATAACTCATCCTTTTATTCGAAGTCCTATACAGTTTCTGTATCCGATAAGAGGAACGGACTGCCAATTTCCATCACAGACTCAACTTCATTAACAAGTTTTAAATCTATGCTTTACAGCTACCTCTTAGAGCAACACAACTAAGATATGTTTGAATAGTATTCTCTCAAATCGTCAATTTATATCAAATAAATACTATTATCCCTTTAGCCGTCAATGTAAATTTAATTGTAAGTCGATAATGTTAGTTTATATAAATTCTCATGGTGCTCATGGCATTGCATTTATACCTATATTTTTCGTGTGTGTGTGTATGTGGTTAGTGAGCTTTAGATTATCTAAAATCTGTAGTGTAGATAAGTTTTTGTTTTGTTCCTCTCTTTTAGTTGTTGCTTTATTTTGTTTACATTTATGAATTTCGTTATATTATAAATATCTTCCATCTTATAGTAGTGTTTATCGAAACTGTTAATTACTCTCTTTGTATTACTGATGTGTGGAATTACTGATGTAATGTAATCAGTACTGAATTACTGATTACTTTTACTGATGTGAGGAATTACGGTGATGCATTAAATATGTGTTGAGGTTAAGTGAACCTTTTGTTATATTAATGGAATCCTGAAGTCAAAAGGAATTAAATATGTAAGATTGTAGTTTTAGCTTGGTTGGAAATGATAATAGAAAGAGCTGTTCTGATATGATACTCGCAGAAGAGGTAAGAACCTATGTATTCTGATAATATGAAGGGAGGTAAGATGTTGATTGGTGTAAAGTAAATTTTAACCTTTAGTTCGGTATTTGTTGTCTTGTATGTGATTCCATATCTGGTTTTAGAAGTTAACACCAACTAGTTAGATTACATATAAGTGGATCAGTCATGGCTTCTTCTCGAGTGTCAGTGTTGGAGTGATTTGATCAAACTACGATCAACATGCAAATCTACTTAGAGCAATTTGAGGATTCTTAAGTTTGGGAGAATAAGAACGACATGAAAGTCGTTACGTTCTTAACATGTACAGGATTTATATACTGTATCCCAGGATCTTAATTTCGTGATAAAGATATATTCGCTCCTCATGATATGAGTCGTATGTGCGAACAAAAATGTTCTACGTTCTATGTTATAAGATAGCATTTAGACTTTTGTTCGCTCATATGAGTCATATTAAGGATCAAGCTTTTTCAGTTTTCAAGCAATCGACCATTTCACGTCCAAAGTAAATGTTACCGTAGGAAAATTATTTTGCTCCTTGGGATTATCAGTCCTCCCAAGATTTTGTCATAAGTCTCCGGAAACAAGCAGTAAAATGTGCGCTTGTTCTAATTTGAAAGAGTCGTTGAAAGATCAATTAGTAGTTGAGATTATGAAAGACGACACTAGAAAAAGGTTATTGGCAAATCCACACGTGAAACTTTAAAAGGCTCTGGATATAATAGCGGTAGAAGAGTAGGTAGAGAAGGATGGTCTATATTTTCAAAAATATGAAATGGTGAAAAATGATTCTTTAGACATTAACTATGGGAGAAATCAATCAAGTTCATTATGTCAGTAGAACGATAAAAGTCCGAAGAAGAGTTAAGAAATGTTTTCGTTGTGGGAGAGCTCACAGGGATTTTGCGAATTGTTTTGCCAGAAACTTGGTCTGCAGAAAATGTATCATGAAAGGCCATTTAGCAAGGTTATCCCTTCGAAAAGATATAGCAAAGGATAAATCAATACATGAAGTCATTAACGATTCTTCATTTTCCCCAATTATGCATTTGCTTACTACACCGTACTTAGAAGTTATATTAACACTATTTGAGAATTAAGACACAGATCTAGAGGCGTCTGTAGATAACGAAACTTCTCTACAGTTGTCATTTAATTATGACGAGATTTAATTTACAGGAAAATTAAATATCAGTAATAAAATAAAATCTCATATTCATTTCTCAATTGGTAAAGTTGAATGGAGTGAAACATTTGTAACAAAAAAATATACAAGATTTGTTTGATCGACAACTCACTAATTGATATTTTGGGATCTGCAACACTTCGGTTAGTACATAAAATTCTGGATATTCAATTTTTAATTAGCTGTTGGAAAAATACTTTGTATAATTAAAAGTTGACTGATTTTAAATACTTTAATTCCTGATGTCAAATATTTTCAAGAAACAATAATCAGAATTAGTGAAATCAGCAGATATTTCGGGATTGCTCTACGACAAGATAGAATTTATGTTATATATGCAATTCATGATGAAGATGCAAATGTAAAAATATGTTAGGAGAGTAAACGAAACAAGTGAGCAGTTTAAATCTACAGCTTGCATCAAGCAATTGATGGTGTAATTGCTTGAAAAGAGGACACAACAATTAAAGAAAACTATTTCAATTGTCTAGACAAGTGTAATTGTTAAGGATAGCGTAGCAAATATTCAAGTTTTAGTTGAATCACAGGAAATTCAGCCAATAACAGATCCCAATATTATACCGAAATATATTAACGAGTATGAATTTTGGCTTAGTAAACCCCAACGAGGCAAACAGAAAATAAGGGGAAAGAAGTTCAACGAATGTTTAGAAAAAGCAATACAGGACGATGCATCTAATTTCGAGATAGATTTATTTATTCAACGTACCTGATATCGAAGGTTATGTTCATGTCTTTATATCGAAAGAATTCCCATCTCAGCGTCAGAATTTGATGAAGCTAGTCAAGTTAGGACAGTTAGATGATGCCATAAAATTGTTAAAGACATTATGATAGAAACGTTATTCAGAGTTTGCTTTTCACTAATTTCTTAAAAATATGTGATTACGTATTTAAGTTGAATTAAGTGTTTGGCAAATGTCATTTCGATTGATAAAGTTCCAGTTCAAAACAATAATTATCAATTATATTTTTCTTTGGGTACGATTGGATTCTATGTGATTAAATTCTTATATTTAAATAATCTTGATATACTGGTCAGATGTGTGTGAATGGACAAGAAGATCTGATTCAACGTATATAAAATAAGAAGAAGTTACCTTTAGAAATTAGATTTTTTTACCATTGTAGGATGTTCTTTAGTTAAGCGGTAGAAGGTGTTATTTAACAAAAGCGAGTGATTGTGGTGTATTGAGAATTGTGAGAAATAGTAACTTGTTTCTAATTTTGATCTATGAGGTTACCCGGGAGTTTCGAAATAAACAAGATAGTCTGTTTTTGTTTGTTTAAAAGTATTATGAAGAATTGTCTATGGATGTTTCTGATGTGAGGAATTACAGTGATGCATTACATATGTATTGAGGTTAAGTGAACCTTTTCTTATGTTAATAGAATACTGAAGTCATGGGAATGAAATATGTAAGTTTGCAGTTATGTTTTAGTTGGAAATGATAATAAAAGAGCTTTTCTAATATGTTACTAGGAGAAGAGCAAAGAACCTAAGCATTGGTAATGTGAAGGAAGCTAAGGTATTTGTGGGTGTATAATAAAATTTCACCTTTACTTCGACATTTGTTGTCTTCTATGTAATTTCATATCTGCCTTTAGAAGTTAACACCAACTAGTTAGATAACATAAAATGGCCAAAACGTGATTAATGCAGTTCCGTACATTATTCGGATGACTTCGCATAATGGTTGCATGATTCTTGTTGTAAACATGTTAACTTTAGTTTCTATTTGATAGGAACTAGATTTGTTCTCGAAAAGAAGGACTTGTAACTTGCGTGGTTTTAGCTGTCAGGTACAGATATATGTACAATAAAATGAAGAAAAACCGTTGTTTTTATAGAATAGGTGAGAAGAATATTGATGCAGATTGCAACTAAGTACTGGTGTAACGTAACGAAGTGACGACTGAGATAAAACAAAATCTGGCACCTTATGGGTTTGATGGGAGGCACAGAACTTGTGGAAAGCTATGCGAGAGTTGTCTACAACTGATTCTGCTAAATCACTCATCATAATTATTTAATGGATTGTATGATAGAATAATCGTTAATATTAATTTGATGTAATGATGCTTTTTTAATGAATTGATATAATAGGAGCTTACGTTTAGTAATTTATATTGTAAGCCAAAACAATTTCCCATGTTCTTATTACTTAAACTATGCTCATATAGAATCTTGGTCCATGTTATATAAGGTAAGTGTCCGTGTTATGGCCATGTTCCTGATATGGGCATCCCCTATTTTGAGTAAGCTAAGCAAAAAATTTGCTATATAATATCAGTAACCATGGAGGGGGGGCTGGTAATATGACACGTAATCATTTCCCGCCCAACCAGGTTGAAACATATCGGTCAGTTGCTTCTTCTTTGTTTTTCGTGGGACCTCTTATTGTTTTTCTCTGGTAAGTCTTCTTAGATTTATAGATGTTTCTCAAAGACTCTTTTATGAAAACGATTGTACTGTATTAAGTTTTTAATGTTCTTTCGATTGTGTTGTCATTGGTGGCGCATCTTTTACGAGTTGATCATAAACAAACGATTTTCGTGAAAGCTAACTTGCTCATGATATGACCACCCCGGCTATTGTCATTGATTCGTCATCGTCGTCTGATTCAAATGATCCTCACCACGTTGATACTAGGGAAGCTCCTGAATGTTGTGAATTGTGACAACACGGGGACAGATACCCAAACTTGTCGTGTGAGAATAGGTTTCTAGTGTGGAAGAGTGCGACTAAAGTATCCCCGCAAGCAGTATGAACGAATTGTCTCAACTGAAAATTTATATTTTGTGGGACTAGTACTTGCCATATTGCTGGTAATCGGTAATATAGAGTTGAATCCGGGTCCTGTCACACTAGAGTATGCTATTTCTAAACTCGATGTCATGGACAGAAAAATATCTAACTTATGTACAACAACAAATGAGTTGGGCAAACGCTTGGACGACTTGGCTGGTGAATTAAAAATAGTAAGACAAGAAAATAAAGAACTTAAAAATCAATTAGAAACTAATAATAGGCTGATTGATAAACTTGAAAATTTCTCGCGCAGAAACAATTTAATTTTCTATAATATTGAGGAAGGGCAAAATGAAACTTGTAACGACTGTGAAAGATTGGTTAAAGCCTTTGTTAAGGAGAAGCTCCAAATTGAACTGAATCCGTTCGATATAGACAGATCGCACAGACTGTGTAAGGGGAAAACAGACCGATCATTGCTAAGTTTTCATTTTACCAAAGGAAAGAAGAAATATTAAAAAGTGCATATCGTGCTAAAGGGACATCCGTGCGCATAAGTGAAGATTTTTCGTTCCCTGTCAGAAACATTAGAAGAGAACTTAACGGCTACTGAATTCAGGCTAAGGAACGTGGACAACGGGCCAGATTGCAATTTGATAAACTTTATATCGATGGGAAGTCTTACACTTTGGAGAATCTACGAAATGAAGACGAAAGAAGGTTATGTGATACTGTTGTTGCGTGCTCAGTGAGTATGAACAAAGGAAGTGCTTCAAGGAATCCAAATGGGGAAAGAAATTCTATATCTTTTGTGCGGTCTCCCGCAGAGTCTACGGCTGCAAGTGTGGGAGAGTCTTAACAATCCAGACAAGCAAGAAATGCTGCTTTAAGAGGAAGGAGCGGTCAAAATAGCATTTATTGACAAGGAAATCATACTGACCTTGAGCGGGGTAAGAATGTTAAAAATGACTTAAGTATGGGTCAAGAACAAATAATGGTAGTTGTACTAATAATAGCGTACCCAATGAGCATTTTCTAATGTACTATATGAATGCGAGATCACTTAGAAATAAAGATGGTGAATTCTCTAGAAACATTTCAATAAACAATTATGACTTTGTAGCAATAACAGAGACCTGGCTATCTGGTGATTAATTTGATTCTGAATTTTTTTATAATAGATACATTGTTTACCGTAGAAACAGAGACTTCCAAAATAGTGGAAAAACAGCAGAGGGAGGGGTCTTGCTGGCAGTTCGGGCCTATATGTCACTCAAGTATTTGTTACTGACCATGACCCTGAGGGTAATCTCGTGAAAACAATGATAAATTCCAAACCGCTTTACATAATTATGTGTTGTGTATTTTGAACCAAACTATCATATTTCATTGTATGAGTATCTTTTTTTTGTTTTATTGAAATTAATTGCACAATAGGTAGCATTGTTCTCCTTGTCGGTGATATAAACCTTCAATCCATTACCAGTAAAAGTTTTGATTTGTCTCAATCAATAAATAAATGCCAGAGTCTCTATCATTTTATGTTATATCATGACTTGGAATCACATAATGTTACAAATAGCTTAGGGAGAACGTTGGACTTAGTAATCAGTAACCTTCCAAATGTGACAGTAGTTAGAGAACTGCATCCGTTAGTTAAAGAGAATGCTTACCATCCATGACTTTGTATAAGTTTTCCAAGCGTTCGATCACCTAAACTCAGAAACAAAAGAAATATACTAGGGTTCAATTTCAGAAAGTGAATTATGTATATCTTTATAATGAATTAGCTAAAGTAGATTGGCAAAAGTTAAAAAACATACGAATGTGAATGAAGCAGTAGATGAGTTCTATAAAGTAATTTATGCAATATTTGAAAAGTGTATTAAAAAAAAAGGCCAACGACAAAAACAACATTCAGTTCTAGTCCTTCTATGATCCAATTCTTCAAATCTTATTTAAGTAACCGCAGACTATCAGTTATATATAAAGAATATAAAACCAATTACTTTTATGTCGGTTCCGGTATTCCTCAAGGATCTAATCTTGGTCCTCTTCTGTTTTTATTATTTATTAATGACTTACCACGCTATGTTCAAAATTCTCGTAAGCTGTTGTTTGAAGACTTTTGAAGACAAATTCATCTATAAAACTGATCAGAATCTTCCTATTCATTAAGCGCTACTTCAATTACATTTATTTTTCTTAGTGAATATATTGTGACTTGATTGCATAAAGAGATTTAAAAAATCTCATGAAAATTTTGAGAAAAAGATCGTTGAAAATCAAGGTGTTAAATTAATGTACTATTTTAATTGAAAATTAAAGGGATATCCGCAGAAAAATCAGAGTTTTATACAAAAAATAACAAACAAATTAGTTTTATTAGTTTACTAGGTATAGGTAAATAAAATTGTAAAATCATGTAAAATCTCTTTGGCATCAGAATCAAGGATATTTTCATCTTGGACATCCAATCTCAAGAGAATGTGCAGTGTGAGAAAACTATTGAAGAACGAACCAAAGCATATTTTATGAATTTAATTGAAACTTTCAAAGTATAAGCTTGATTTTGGATTTAATCACTAAAACATACTAATGAGTAAGAAAGGTCAGCCAGAAAGTCACTGCATCTAAGTTTTACAGACATTTTAATCTTCTCCGCTAAAGTAAAATGCTAAGGGCCCGCAGGGCCACCGTAGCTGGACTTCTGGCCACTAAGGCCACTTTCGTCCTTATAATTTTTTATTATTTGATTAGATAATAAAAACTTGTTTGAGATATCACGAATCGAAATCATGACCCGGACAACAGACACCCACCCCACAAACAATCAAAGAAATCAATTTAGTTTTAATTTTGAAATTAGAAATAAAAATGCCCCTGCAACGGCAAATAGCTATTTGTTAGTAAGGTTAAAATTATAGGTTCTTGTAAATTTGGTTAGAATTCAGGACGTGGATCAGGAATCACGCAGTTGACTTGCACAGGACTTCTTCTTCTTTTTTTTTGAGCACTTCTTTGCATTAATAGTTCGCCTCGTATGAGTAGTGTTGCCCACGCATCCATGGAAGCTTATGTAGAAATTTTCTTGTTTTGTAATGATAAAGTTGAAGTAAGAATTTACGTTCGTTCCTCTGTGAGCGCTTTATATTTGACATTTGATATTATTTTGATATATGGATGTCTTTCTATGACAATCCATTAGAATTTTGTTTTTTATTTTTTGTGAATGGTTCTTTGCCAACAAAAATGTGTCCGTCCACAGATTTCAGTATGTTAAAACGACATTTCATCATTTCCTCTGAAGCCTGATTTACGGCAGTGTGAAACTGATTATTTAAGTTGTCAGGTATTGTTAATGAGAGAATTGTTATGACCCATTTGGCTATTTGTAATGAATATTCTTCTATTGCATATTTAACTATTGTTTGAACTTCCTCTTGGTTAACTGGTGATTTTGAATTTTTATTGTTTGGAATAGTTGAAGATTTTTTGTTCAAGTTGAAATCTGAAGATCTAAAAATCTTTTTGGCAGGTTCTTGAATGGCTTTTTTAGGACGAAGAGGGCAGATAGCGCAAAAATTTGGTTTAGGAGCAATTTCACATGTGTGACTCAGATGGGATTGTCCACATCTGTAGCAAATAGGCTGATTCGGACAATTTCCACTATTATGGTATTTGTAACATTTTCTACACGGAAAAGGTCTAGCAACGGATTTAGATGTCTCTACCTTGTACCTATTGAAACCTATGGTTATTCCATTAGACATGAGGTCACTCACCAGATAATTTAATCTTCTTTGTGTGTATAATTTTTAATAAAACAAATTAATAAAATAAATCTTGAAGAAACACTGAATTTTGATTCTTGTAAAGGCTCGAGAAGATTTGAAACTCACATAAAGATTTAGTTTCAATTTAGCTTAAATTTATTACATTGAGGTACTGTGCAAACACTATAGAAGTTACATTAAATTAATATTTTAAACTGAATCCATAAATTTGCTTAGCACAGCCATCTATGGACGTGCTTTTAGACTTCATAATAGTAACTCATTACTTCAGGATTTGAGAAAATTATATTATAGCTAAATAATGTGATAAATATATATATATATTTTTTGTGAAATGAAAACGAGATAATTAATTATATAAGTGCCATCTTTGCGAATATTATCCTATTTCAGGAACAAAATGTACTTAACCCTTTAACAAGTAAGAATGGTGTACAGAGTGTTCAATGGAAATGAAATTATTTTAAAATAAGTTTGTACGGAAATGAAAATTTAAAAACACTGGTTGTAAAAATAAGTTGAAAAATGGCACTTATATCACTATTTACTTTAAGTCTTCAAATATGTATGCGAGGTTTAAAATAAAGTACTGAGACATATTTTTACTGTTGTATAGGCAACCCCGCAGCTAACTAAGGTTTTTTCGTGTTGGAACTGTTGTACTGGCAACCGTGTAGCTTACTCAGATATGTCGTGTTCGACCTTGAACATTTCCAAATTGCTACCGTGTGGTCCTACAATCTCGGGTACCCATTTATATTGTAAGGTCTTGTTTTGGCACAAACATTTCTCATTTTCAAATCTTCAGTTAGTGGGACAAACACTTTCAAGATTCATGTTCAACTAATATCCAATCGTTTCCACAGGCAATATATCAGAAAGCTACAATTTTCCTGTCCCTAATTATCATGGTAATTCGTAACTCGATATTTCGTGATTAGGGTTTTGTAGCGACAGTCACAAACACGACCTTAGAATAGAAACAACTATTCCAGACTGAATGACAGCAGGATCATGTCAGTTGCAATGGAAATGAAGAACATTTCAAGGTCAAAAATGGCATATCCTAGTAAGCTGTAGGGTTGCCAACATGAAAGGAATGCTAAAAGTCTCATTACTTTATTGTCAGACCCTGAAAGTCTAATAATTTATTTTATGTAATAAACATTAATGTGCTTGAAACAGAAGGGAAATTTAAGAAATACTCTTAAATAGGTGCTCATTCAGTGATTTAAAGCAGTAAGAATGAAAATATTAATAGTGGTAGAGGCTCCCCGTACGAAATGTTTTCTTCGTGAACCGATGGAAAAGCTTGATTATTATTTTTTTTTTTTAGATAGAATCTTATACGTAGTCGATTTCTGAATCTGAATAGAAACTTTTCGTATGACTGATGAATGTTGAAAGCATTTGAAATGTGAACATGGAGAACAACGAAAGAGATCAGCTGGACATAGTAGATACGCAAATGCACGATGCTTAATAGGCGAGAGACAGATTTATACAATTTAAAAGAGGAAATGAAATTTTAACTGGTTAGGACATTGCTTATTCAGAGATTGTGAACTGAGAAAATACTATTGAAGGTACAGCTGGGGGGAAATAAGAAGATGGAAAGGATCCCCTTTAAATGATTAAGAAAGGTTAACCTTTCGCTAAGATAAAATGGAAAGTGGAACATCGGAAAGAATGAATACGTTTTAACGACCCTTGAAGGACCTACCACATTAGGTAGAATATATTGATTATAAGGACGTCGTGCTTGCAGTAGAAGATCAGAATGTTTCGTCTGCAATTGGAATAAGAGAGAGTTGCAATATATCAGGGCAGATGTGTTTCGAATGAATAACTTCTACTTATAGGAAACATGCGAGGAAAACCTTTTAGGGTGGACATTTGGCAGTGCTTCCTAACATGAAGGGTTGTAGCTTCGAACCTGAGCACATACATTATTGGTATTTGAAGCTCTATTACGAGCTTCAGAAACAGTTTTTTGGTTTGGTCAATTGAAAAACCTTTGGCAAATAGTCGAGAGAAGTATTCCATTTAAAGATTAAATTCTGCTCTTCAGTAATAAATAACAGTTTTTGTTTAAAAACTCATTAAGTAAAGAATGTAACTCTAATGTCTCTATCTGCAATGGGAAAGTTCGTAAAACGGGCCATCAAATAACCCTGGTATTTCAACAAGAGGAAAATACGGTTTTACATCTAACAACTTACGATTTTCAGTCGTATGTATCTTTTTCTGAATTAACTCTACAAGAGTACTGACTAGTCATTTTGGTATTAGAGACTGTTATTTTAGAATACTTCAATATAACAGTCAAGGTCCGTGGAGTTCTTACCAGGAATGAAACGCAGACAAAAGCTCAAAATCCTTTTAATGACATATTTACATAATCATAACCATTACCTTTAACACTAAATTGAATATCTTTCTAAACTGATTTTAAGAACTAGATGCTATTTATTTCATATGGTCGTATTTATAGGTACATTTTTCGATGCAAACTCATTCAGAATACGAGCTGGGGGCTTTGCCATTACTCAATCGTAGAGAAGGCTGAATTCATGAAATTAGGAAAATTAAATTTCTCGAGGTACCAATTGACGAGAACCATTCGTAGCTTGCTTGTTATTTGAGGTAACCCAATACAACAAAATAACTAGTTGGCCTTGAACCATAAATCGGCAGTTTGAAGAAGGAAACAAATCCAAAAAGCTATTTTGTGGGAAATTAACTGAAACTATATAATATGTTTATTATTTATTGAAAGGAAACAATATTCTTACTGAATATTCAAAACGGTCTTCTGAAAATTGCGTACAGCTCAGATAGTTTACAAGTATTGTATTTTTTTTCTGTAGAATTAAAAACGTTGGTAGATTTGTTTCCTTCTTCAAACTTATGGGAAAACGTCTGCACATTTTTAAGTGTTGAGACGTAAGAATGACAGATCCGACCAGAAAACGAAGAAAAACGCAATAGAAACCTTCAAATGAATATTATTGACAAGAAATGTGTGCACAATGAACTTGAAAGTTACAAGTAAGTAATAAATTCAATTTTTTTCGTCTCCCCACTGACAGAAATTTAGCCCAGCAAATGCCCAAAACTGCTTTTATTCCGTAGCAGTGATAGCAATAGTTGCTATATGTAAATATTTGTTAACAATAACAGATAAAAATATCAGTGTATGAAAACGTATCTAAATGCGAATTATTTATTCCCGTCAGTGAAAAAGAAGTTTACAACAATATTTTAGACTAACCTATTTACCAATATCCTGTTACGTGTGCAGTAGAGAAATGGACGAAGGTAGTTTAGTTCCTACCATGACTGTTATAAAACTATTCTATGTAATTATCGGTGCTTGGATTACTGGTGGAGAAGAAACAGTACATCAAAACACAATTAAATCAGGAAAGTACACCGGTAAAGCAGTGGGTAGGGGGAGGCGTAATTGTTTCATGCTGAATTAGTATAATAACTTGAGACTAGCGAGTCCAGTATTAACAGTAAATAATACTTCCAAGCAACTGCATCCAGTTGGCAATTTAGCGTATTGATAGCATGTTGGAGAACTAATGCAAGAAACCCGAGATCGAAACCTGCTGTAGTTTTTTTCTTAATGAAAATAACGTTTCTCTTTTTATATGTATAAACGAATTAGAA